>BQNB010021947.1:0-63597 GCA_026074375.1 Tanacetum coccineum | reverse complement strand
ACAATACAATTAGCAAAACAAGCATATATTTGGCATTTTAAGTCCGTTTTTGGTTATTTTAGCTTGTTTTTAAAGGTAAAAGGTATGTGTAATTAAGCACATAACACTTATCATTAGTGCTTATAATCTGTTGGAAAGTGCTTGTTTATGTTTTTTTGTTTCTAGCTTATAATTTGTCTTTCAAAATCTTGGCTTAAATCTCTTTTTTTATAAGTTAAAATGAAAAATATGTTTTTTAAAGGGGTGTTTGGCTAGCAGTACTAACCTTATGGTTAGTACTGTTTGACCATTTTGGTTCACAAAAATCAGTTTTGATTCTTTATAAATCTGTTTTAGATCAATTTGAGTTAAGTTTTAATCAAGTTCTAGGTTGTTTTAATGTTCTTCTAAGAGTAATAGCAATCTGTGAAAGTTTTTGTTCTTAATCTGTCTTTTCTTTTGATTTTAAGATTCAAGGTTTTAGAATTGTTTTCTGAGCTTATAATGCATTCAAAATAGGTGTTAGAATCTGGTATCACAAGCTTTAGTACTGTTACATTAGTTTTAGTGAATATGGGTCAAAACTGTTTTGGTTTTCAAGTAATAGGTTTGATTTTTAACACTTTTCTATCTTACTTTTAGGTTAGTTTAAATCTGTTTTAGGTCTTAAGTTTGATAGTATAGGATGATGGTAGCATAGTCTTGATCTCTCTAGGCTTATTTAAGTTTCTTTAGCTTATTTGCTTATGTTTAATAGGGCTGCAATAAGCCTTTTTTGTCTTTACAAAAACTTAACTCAGCACATACTGAGTGAAACTGCCATTTTCATAAGTCATTTTTCTAGCTTATTAGTTTTTCAAAATGTATAAAGTTTGCTTTTTCTTATAGCTTATAGTCCCATCTTTATCTGTTTTTAGCTTTTAGACCCATAAGGATAGCTTATGGCCCTTAATTTTCAGCTTAAAAGTGCCCTATTAGACTATTTTTAGGTGTGTTTTAGCAAATAGGCTTATTTGCTTTTTAAAGCTTTTCTAGCTTATCTGCTTGCTTATTTTCAGTTACTTGTGCTTATTAGGTCTAGGGGCAAGGTTGTTTTTAGCTTATTAGCATTTCTTATAGCTTATTTAATCTTAAAATTCAAACAGTTAGTTTTTAAGTGTTATAGTTAAATTTTGCTATCTGCTACTTTCATTAGCTTTTTCCAGCTTAAAAATAAGTTTTTATAAAGAAGTCCTTTTATTAAAGCTAGTCAGTTAGCTTATATCTAGCTTTTTCAAAAAGAAATTATGCATAAAAAATGTTGGGAATTGAGGGAGGTCTCAAGGGTTGAACCCGAGACCTCACCATCAACTTTACCAACATTTAACACCACCACACACTACCAATTGCGCCCTTGGGTCTTTTTCGTTAGACTCTTGTGGCAGTTGGTATTTAAGGGGTTTTTTCCCTTTATGCCATAAGCCCTTTTTGGCTTATTTCTGGCTTATTGCGTTAAGCTGGTTGCACCATTTATTTTTCTTAGATTCTTAATAGTTCAAAGGACTTTTCATAATTTTTTTAGATTTTTCCAAATTCGTTTAGTATTTTTAATTAATTTTGTAGATTAAATTAGTTTTAAATTCATAATAAAAAATATAAAAGTCAAAAAAATATAATTCTTTTTTCTAAAATTTTATTTTGTCATTTAGGATTGTTAAAAATTAAATTTGCATTTTTAGAGTTTAATTTGTTGAATTTAGGTTTTAAAGAACGGGTTTTGAATCTCGTTATCGTTTTTAGTGTTTTAGCCTTATTTGCTTTAGTTTTTAGCGTGCCTTTACTTGTTTCAGTATATTATTAGTAGAAATATATAACCAAATCCAATTTGTGATATTCAAGCATTGTTCCACAAACGTTACCTCGATTTTCAAATTCGCACCTCGTCGGGACACGACCCGGGAAGGTTTTTAGGGATTTTACTTTGGTCAAAAGTAATTTCCTTTTAAAAGCCTTACGGAATTCTTATCATTGATATTTTTGAGATAATTCTTATTATTATATATTTATATTTATTATATATATATATATATATATATATATATATACTAAAGGAATTATTTTTAAGTGAATCAACGTTTTTCTAAAAGATATACGATTAAACTTCTTTAAAAACGTTTGTATAGATTTCATTAGGTCTTCTTTGGCTTGCAAAATTTCCACACTCGTTTCTTGAGGAGGTTGAATCACTCCTTCCAAAGCGGATATCACTACAGTTTTTAGTTTCTTTTCAAATTCTTTAACGCTTTCCTCAGGAGGTTGATGCATGACGTAATACAGCGGGGGTTGAATTTGGTCAAAACCGGAAGAATTAGAATTATAGAAATTTTGGTTCATCGGTTGACACTGGAAAGTCTCATAAGGACCCCCGCAGTTCTCACAACAAAGGTATTGTTGTGGAAAACTTGGTGAAGTTTATGAAAAATTATTATCAAAGTTTTAATTGAAACACGGGTCCGGGTTGTAGACAAACGGAGCTTGAGGTGGACAATCGTAACCAAAATGAGCATCGTTCCCACATAACTCACAAGAATACGTCTGGTACTGGGGTTGTGGAAGGTAGTCGGAAAGATTCTGAGAATCATCGAAATAATTCGGATTTGGATCATAAGCGAATGAATTTCCGTCTCTTGAATTGCAAAACAAACAAAATCCATCTCTAAGATCATATCCACACCTCTCACTAGTACACCATCGACAACGTAAATCATCAATCGGCTCTCCACACCCAAAACAATTAAGTTGGTTGAATGACGACATAAGAATTAAACGAAATTAGAGGTTTGAGAAAATAAGAATTAAATGAATAAGATGGTAAAGAAGAATATTTATAGATTTTAAAAATAATACATAATGAAAATAAGAAAGAAAAATATTTTTGATAACCGAAAGTCAAAAGTGAACGGTAGCTCTTTAAAAAACGCACAAAGAAGCGGAGGAGCGGGTAAGCGCGAAGCGTTTTAAAAACCTTCTCTTTTCGGGTTAGATCAACCCTCCTAATACCTCTCTTTTAGTTTGTTAACTAAAGATGAGCGGAAACGACAATTAACAAACGGTTATTTTTCAATATTAAAATAAAAGAAAATAAGAATAGAAGTGTAAAATATTTTTATATTTTTATAATAAGAAGAAAATATTCACAAATGAAAGCGATAACTTCACGAGGAAGGGTCTTCATACACTAATCTTCGAACGAAACACGATAATCGTAACACACCTCCCCGACAACGGCGCTAAAAATTGATTCAAGCAAAATAGGATATATAATATATACCTAAAATATCTTATTATCAATAATAGTATAAGATAAGTATTCCGTGAGGATTCTAGAAGATTACTTTTATCCAAAGTGAAATTCAAAACCTTCCCGAGTCGTATCCCAACGAGGTGTGAATTGAAAATCTATGTTAAGTTCGTGATCGCGTGATTGAATATTTTAAGAATTTGATTTGGTTTTCTATTTCTACAAATATAAATGCAAAGACACATAAAGGCAAGCAATAATTAAAGCAAGTAAAGATTTAAACGTAAAAATGTAAACGAGAAATTAAAAACGCGACATTTAAGCAAATAATTCAAATTTTAACCCTAAAAATATTTTTTTATTTTTTATAAATCCTAAATGACTAAAAATAATTTTTAGAAAAAGAATTATATTTTTTGATTTTTATTTTATTTAATATGAATTAAAAACGGATTTAATCTAATTAAATCATTAAAAATAGTAAACTAAATTATAAAAATCTGAAAAATTCATAAAAAGTATTTTGACCAAGTCTAAACCTAAGAAAAATAAAACGGCAAAATAAGCTGAATCAATTAAGTAGAAAATAAGCTATTTAAAGGTGAAAAGCAAAATAAGTAAAACAACCTTAAATAATAAATGTTGCAAGTAAAAACTGAAAAAGACCCAAAGGCAGATGGTTAAGTGTGTGTGGTGTTAAGGCGTTGGTTTGGGAAGGGGAGGTCACAGGTTCGAAACCTGTGACTATCCTTTTTGCTAAAACTTTTTATTTTTGAAAACTTTTTTGCACAAGCTTAAAGAACTAATGAAAATAAGCAAATTATATAACTACAACTTTTTCTGAAACTTAATTATAAGCTCAAAATAAGCTCAAAAGGAATGACAGTTTTATTAGCTTAACACTTAGTTGAAACTGATTTATCTTCTAGACTCAATAAGCTAAAAGGAAACTTAATAAGCTAAAACAGGCCCTAACCCTAGACCTAATAAGCTCATAATAGTACAAATAAGCAAAGGTAATAAGCTGAAAAACTACTAAGATTAAAAAAAACAGCTTGACAAAAATATAGACTTAAAGGGTTTTGAAAAACTATGCCTATTTTTTTTAAAAAAAGCTGAAAAGTTTGAAACAGATTAAGATAAGGACTCAAAAGACTCAAATAAGCAAAAATAAAGCAAACAAGTCAAAGGAATAAGCTAGGTAAAGCTAAAATTCATTAAAATATTTTTGGACTTTTTAACAATTCAGCCTAAAATTTTAGGACTCAAGAACACATTTGTCATTTTATTAATCTGAAAACAAGTTAAGAACCTACTTTGATGAGCTTATAACAATCAGGATGTATCAAAGTTTAGCTAGAATTTATCCATAATTTGATCTTCAAAAAGTGGCCAAACTTACTAGATTAACTTAACTATTTTTAATCTAAAAACTCAAAAGGCTTTTCTGAATAAAAGTAACTCAAAACAGATGCATCAAGATGCATTAGGACCTCATTTTGACTCAAATAACTATACCTCAAATACCTTTTTAAAGAATTAATCAAATAAACTGATTGGAGAGCTAATAGACTTGCAGACTCGGAATTCAAATAAGACAACCTAAAAACTTGACAAAACTACTTAAATGCTTATGAAAACTAATACCTAGACTTAATGAGATCTTATTAAAACCACAATGAAAACCAAAACAGACTACATTCCAATTTTTCCTATACCAAATAGCTTATCCCAAACACCCCATTCAGACATTAACAATAAGATTTAGACTAAGACATATTTGAATTAAAGTTTGAAAAGTGAAAACAGGTAATGAGCTAAGCTAAACAAAGACAAATAAGCATAGATAAGCAAGTAATAAGCAGATAAGAAGTATGATAAGCTTAAACAAGAAATAAATCTAAAAATAGTAAAAGGAGTGTGTACCTCAACCCCTTGCTCAAAACAAGTGTAACACCCCCAAATTGGGTCGCAGCGGAATAAGGGTCCGGGGCGTGTTACTTCATAGATCAATAACACAAGATATATATAGAATGACAAAAAAAAAGTCGTTTTAAAACTGATACATTGGATTTAACAAATATTTGATACAAATAGCCTGAAGCTTTAACCCGTTCCTGATTATTATTACAAAGATACGGGTTTACAACATAAAACAACCATATCTTTAGCTTGACTTCCCAAAACAAAATCACCAATGTATCCTTGGCACCTTATGCTTACTGATCTCCTGAAAAACATTGCTTTAAAACGTCAACAATAATGTTGGTGAATTCATAGGTTTGATAAATCATATTATGCAGGACCGCAAGACTTTTCCTGTGATAATGCAACACATGCAGACATCACAAAACTAGATTACATTTACACTAAGCTCATGACACTGAAGCTCGACAATCTTTCTTGCAATTAAAATACATATTGTCATATTTACGCCCATACCGGGATGTCTACCCTAAAACATCCTAAATTCGACATTGCTATAATACGTTCGATTCCTATTTGATAGCTATCACCCTGAACGGGAGGTCGTTTCCCAAATAGATCTATTATATAACATTCGCGCTCACATAATGTAATTCTCAACTACATTTATGCAATTGACAGTTCATGACATGGGACTTAACTAGGTTATCGCTACTTAGGCAAACATGTAATCAATACTTGCGTCCAATTTATAAAACAAAGCATGTTTCCACCCCATAATTATAAATCATTGAAACTGTAAAAATGTGGGGCTATGAACTCACCTTGAGTTCTGATAATCCAAATATCGCAGATAAAGCGTCACGTAAAAGATCGAATGCAACCTAAATTATCATAGGTCGTATAAGTACCGAGTACTTTAATTAATAACATGGAATGTAATCTTATAGTTGTTACATCGTACTATCGTTCGGGCTATCATAATTTAAGAGGTCATGACATGACGTTCGAGGAGTTAGGACACTTTAAATCGTAAATCCAACAACTCGTCGATACGCCATCCGAAGAGGCCTCATTATGAAACTCCCTAGTAATATAGTACTTTGATAACCACATATAATTCTATATAGTTCAATCACCAACTAATGGTTTTGGTAAAATTGTGTTTAATAAGTTAAAACGTTTATAATTACCGTTTTAGTAAAACTAGCATAACTTTTGCGTTTTAAGCCCGATTTTAACGTTTCTTATGCCCATCTTTTCGTATTAGGACGAGTTATCATAATTTGACATTTTCCATATTTTGACCCTCTGGTGAACAGTAAATTTTACTGTTCACGTCAGACGTGACTTTTATTTAAATTGTATTTGTTGTCGTAAAACTCGTAAATGTCGTATTTTATTCGTTATAGCTCCGTTTTTAATTATTATTTCGAGGAAGTTCACGTTATTGAAAGTTCTATAATTTTATGAGGTTTACAAAAATATAACTTTCTGTCATGAATAGTAACTTTTATAAAAATAGTTTTATAAAAGTATTAATTGTCGTAAACTCGCGAAATTCATAACTCGTTCGTTATTAATTGAAAAATTACGATTCTTATCATTTTGGAATCCTAAAAATATGTATTATTTGTTAAAAATACTAAACTAGCTATTTGATATAAGTTTTATAAAAGTTATTTTATAAACTCTGTTTAATTAACGTATAACTATTAACGTATAACCGTTTTTTAAAACGTACCTTTTTTTCGTTATAAATCCGTTTGACAAGTATCGTACCTTTTTCGAATCGTCGTGAGGCGTTAGTATTTTATATGAGGTCACAACCCACTGTATGAATATTCGAATTAAAATAGCCCTTTAATATACAATGTATTCATATTATAAAAAGCATGTTTTATTCACATTAAAACCCTAATTTATACTTAAATATGTAATACTTAAACCATATTTATCCTACTTTCTACATCCATTTTTTCATGATAGATATAATACCCTATAGACAAAATGAATAAGTGCATAAATTCATAAACATAGTGAAAACTCATTTTACATATTAAAAAGTCCTAAGTGGTGATTTAGCCGTAATTAACATATTACACATAAAATAATGATAATAAAAAGTACAAAGGAAATAGGAAGACCTTAGGGATGATGTATGAGATGAGAAATAAGTGCTAAACCCGTGTTTAGACTTTAAACCCAAGATTATAACCAAGAAAACCCTAGCTTCCAAATGAAAACCCTAACTTCTCTTTTCTTGTTTAATCCTTGAAAATGGTTAACCAATGCTTGAATCCATCTTAGAATACCTTAGATATGATGTGTATAGATGTGTATAGGGTGTATAAAATTTTGTATGGATTGGTTATAGGGGGGTTGAGCCGTGAGCTTAAGGAGAGAAAAAAAGGAGAGTGTGTTTGATTTTTACTAAGTGTTTTATGCTTGAATCACTAGTATACATGTATATATAGGATAAGTATTGGTCAAAACTTTCTCAAGAAGGGTCAATGGTCAAAAAAATATCCACGGAAATATCCTTGATACCTAATAACTTTAAAATAACCGACAGGGTCACAAAGCACAACTCTAGATTGCATTAACCGCTCCTGTTTTGCGCCACTAAAGAAAAGACTTAAGCCCAACACATAAGCCCATATAAGAAAAAAAACAAACTATTAAATATAAAACCGAAAAAATAAACCCGCACAAAAAAAAATTAAAAAAATACGCCCGACAAGAATACAGGAAAAATAAACGACCCGTAGCAACGCGCGGGTAATCCAGCTTGTTTATATCATTTAAACTTATATAAAAATTGTCTTGAGGCTACTCGTGTATTATATGGGTGTTAAACTAGTAGTCTATAATAGTAAAGTATGCACATAAATAATACTAACACGTAACAAATAAAGCCACATAATAAACTAGATTGCATTTCCTTCAAGCACGTAACAAGCAAATTAACTTATACTTACTCATACTTGAGTACTACAAGTTCAAAATAGTATATCAATATCATTCATACATAGTATCCACGGTAAAACTAAACATTTTCAAAGTAAATTATATAACAAATTGTATGAGGTATCTACCCAATGTATTCAAAACATAGTTTAAGTGTGACACATAACATGGTTTTAACAAAGGTTATAAATAGCGTGAGGTATGGCGTGGCGACATGGCCAAGCCTCACGCCTTATGAGCTATGACGAGTTATGACTTTTTTAAAACGTGACTTAAAGCGACGCAAAATATGAAAATATTTATAAATTTATATATTTATATCATAATTTGAATATATTGAGTTTACAAAAAGTGTCATACGTAAGGAAATAAAGTAAATATACTATCTTTGCATGTAGTATTTTTTATTTCTATAGTAAAAAACGATTTTTATCGAAACTAAATTCAAAAAAGCCTTCACGCATCACATTTTATCGCGTCTTATCATGTTTTTTCACTCCTCATCTCACGTCAAGCCTTAAGCATAAGCCTTGGTCTATTGCGTAGCCTGGAGGTCACGCTTCGCGCCTTTGCGAGGCCTTAATGGCGTCGTGACGCGCTTTTTAGAACCATGGTTTTAATTGTAATTATCATTTGTTGTTTATTTAAGTAAATTACATAAGAGGTGCAAAGTGACAATGCATCACGGCCCATATACTCACCCGTTAAAAATATCATTGATACAACTTGAAATTGGTTCAAATAAACACACACAGGTGTCAAAACTATATGATAGAATTCCCAAAATGTTTGTTCCAATATAGATCTTAAACAATGTTTAGTATGGTCACAAAATTAAATATCGTACGTGAACAACTTACACATTTACTACTAAAGCATAAATCAAATATAAACAAATATATAACTATAATTAAACAACAGAAAACCGTAGCATCTCATTGGAATAAAATATTCACCATTGCATGACTCCCAACGTAAAGAATTTTTTTATTTTATATATTTTCAAAACGTACCCTGAACTTTAACTTATTTACGACTTTTTTATATAACAAACTTTATTTATCAATCTGAAGCGCACCAGTCACATCTACTCGAATTCACTCGAAAAAAACAAATCCCTGAAAAGAACGTGGACAATAGCGAAAAGAAAACGAACCCAATATGCAGCAACACCACCCTGCTATCTTGTCTCACATTGGGTGAAATGCGATAAGAATATAAAAAAGTGTTGAAGTTTAATATATATATTAAAAAAACGATTTTCAATACGCACCCTGAACTTTAACTGTCACACCCCCAAAACGGGTCCCGTCGAACAAGTATCCGGGGGCATGCACATCAAGAATATCACAAGTGCAAAGTATAAAGAACGACCACTAAAAGAGACCTTTTAAAAATCATACTCGTTACATTAACAAAATAATAAGTTTTATACATTATCCCAAAAGAAATTTAAAGTTTGCGGAAGCGTAACATAAGTTTGATAAATAGTCAACGAGCATGAAATAAGAAAAATCTTGAAATAGGGCAGACATATAGCACGTAGACTCCATAGAACACCTTAAAGGTATATCCAAATCAAGCACCTGAAAACATTGCTTAAAACGTCAACAACAGTTGGTGAATTCATATGTTTAATTTAAACGTAAGCGTGGACCACAAGATTAAAAAATGTGTGAACTACTGTAACACATACAACTTCACAAAAGTATTTGCGTTGCACTAAGCTCATGACACCGATGCTCAACAGGTATGTAGTATTATAAACGTAAGCTTGCCCTAACAGGTGTCCTAAACTAAAGACCACCTAACGACATCCGACATGATATACGCCCGTTTGATCGGTACCTCCGATTCAAGTAAGCGCTACCTACCCAAATGAGGGTTATTAGCCCCAATAGATCTATTTATAACACTCGCGCTCACTTAACCAGTACAGTCCGTCAAGAAATTAACGGTTCATGACATTTCGGGCAATAGTGGTTTGTACGCTACTTAGGCAACATGTAAATAGGAAAGAATAATGCAAAGTACTTGTGTCCAATTTTAAAAGCAAACAATGTTCTTACCCTAACGTAATAAAGTGATTGAAAACAGTAAAAATATGGGGCTATGAACTCATCTTAAGCAACGATGAGTAAAGATATGATCAACGGATGAAGCACGGAAATCAAGAAGTCCTAACGGCGACCTAAGCAATTGACGCGCCTTAGGAAAGGAAGGTATATATAACGAATGACAAAAATCATTTATAGAATTCATGGGATCCCCGTGAATTTGTGTCTTAGTTCCGTTAATAAAAACACGACTCTACGAAGAAAAATATATTTTTAGTTTATTTACAACATTTCGATGAAAACTTACTATTTTCGAAAACTTTCTAATTTTGGAAAGTTACTATCTTAGAAAAGTTTGAAATCCTCGGGCGTTAATATCGTCCTCTAATGTTTGTTAAGTTCAATCCTACAACGAAACTCACTAAGCAAAGCCTAAACGCCATCCTCCTATTTTTAATCCATTAGTGTATTTATTTAAAGACCTTCTAGTTTTATAAAGTCCAAACATTTTCGAAAAATAGTTTTTGAAAAGTTATTAACGCGTCATAACTATTTAATGAAGATACTATAGCTTTCACTAATGTTTTCAAAGCTCAATCGGACTCGAAAACGCCTAAAAACTCATTTTTAACTTCCAATCAGCACCATACCTTTGACTTTTTCTGGAAAAACTTTGCCTAACTTTGACTCAGATTATCTCTCTTGTCTTTCACTTTTAAGCTTAAAAATCTCGCGATACCTTTAGTAAAACATCATTTCGGACAACTTTCGTGTTTTACAATTTTGCTAAAACTGTAACAACCCGAGTTTCAGGTCAACGTCTATCCCGAGCTACGACGATTATTTTTATACGTAACTAGTTATAGTCGTTTATGCTTTATAAGGTTTGATGAGAATTTCCATTTATAAGGTAATTTTAATCCATGATTGAGTTTCTATTTGTTTTTAGCATTTAAGAAAGTCTGAAAAATTTATTTTGTTGCTCCGAGAGTGTAAATGTGTTATTTTTGTATTTTATGGCGTTTCACCGAGTTTTGTAAAAACCGAGTTTAAAGGTCGTGTTTTACGATTTATTAAACGTTTTAAAGTAAAATTAGTGGGACGGATTTAAAATAATTACTAAAGTGGTGTGACCCGAGTTTATGGCCAATTTTATTTATAAAAGAAATACATTATATTAGTTTTAAAAGGACTTGAGAAAGGAAGGACTAGAATTTCCAAAAGGTTAAACTTATCTTCTATAAATAGAACTCGTACACACATACATATTCTTTTTACAAAATTTTTACTCCTCCCTTTCCTCTCTTCTTTGTTCGAACCGGCCACCACACACACACACTTTTTCCGGCTTATTTTCCCACATGCAATACAATCAATTTATATCATCTTAATCGTTATTTCAAGAGCTACAAATCCCACTATAGAAACCTCACATGCAATAAGTATTGAAGAAGTTGAATTTTTGGTGTGTTCTTGGTGTTTTTTAGTATAAAGGGTGTTCATAGTGGTTAGATTGTTGTTATTTTGGTGTTGGTTAATTGAAAAATGGTTTGGTTTGGTTTGTGGGCTGCGTCCGATTCTAAGAGCCAAGGGAAAACCATAGTTTGATTTTCTTAATAGCATTGTAAGCTTCTAGTTATGTTCTTGTAGTGATTTAATTGTAGATATTGCGTGTATTATGATTATTACTAGATGATTCAAGTGCGGAAAATATTGAAAGCGTGTTTTAGTATTGACTAAAGTTTGATGGTTTTGGTATAATTATATAGACTAGTTAAGTGTATTTTGATAGTTAGATTATGTCAAAAATGTCATTTTAATGGGTTTTGGGTTGACCATGTTTGACCAAAAAATTTGACTTGACCGTAGCGAGTCGAGAAAATTTTAAAATCTAAATTAGGCTTTTGAATATGATAAAGAATGTTCTAAGATTCGTTTTGATTTAAATTGGGCATTGTAACTCCTAAAAACGAAGATTTTACGGCCGAGTCAAGTTTGGTTATTTTTGGGGTAAAAAGTCAACTACGAAGTTTGACTTTTGAAAGTCAAACTTACTTATACTTTTGAATATATTTTATAATGAGCAAAGGGTTCGTAATGTTAGTTAAAGTAAGATGAAATGCTAAGTTTGGATTATATTATCCTTACTTTCGGCAAACTTTCTAAAAATGAAAACTTTATGGAAAATGTTGTAATATTGTTAAGTGCGTCAAAGTGAAATGTTTTGCGTCGCACTTGGAGATTGTAGTATATGATTGTATATAAGTATATATATATATATATATATATATATATATATATATATGATTTAATATACTTTTAGTCACGTACCGCTATATATGTATTATATAGGTTGCGGTTAAGACGTGAAGTTACTTGCGCTTGATTGATTTGGATCTTTTGCTTAAGGTGAGTTCATAGCCTCGCTTTTAAGTGTTTTAAATGTTTTTAAACCCGCGAAGGGGATTGTTAGGTTCATGAAAAGTGTCGATTATGTGGTTGTATTATATTTAGTCATTAGTCTTTATTTTGTTAAGAATAAAGTAGCTTGTAATAAGGTTTATTATGCTAAAAGAAAGAAATAGCATAATTACCAAAGTATAGGGACTAGAAGTGAAATATTAGAAAAATAAAGGAAGAGAAGCTTCTTTCCCTCTCCTATAAATACCCCTCCTAATCACCATTAGGTGGGTAAGCCTTGTAATAATCTTTTCCTTTTTCCCTCCATTTGATAATATTTGAAAATTAAATACTTGTCTTCCTCTACTATTCTCTCTAAGCTTTCATGGTTGATTATGTATGAATCAAGATAAACAAGACATAACAAGTTGTATCATACGCCATTAGAGAATTAAAGTGATTCGATTTGTGAATTGTTACACGTCCGAGAACCATAAGATGAAATTCGGTGAATTCGGTTGAGGTATTTGAGCTCTCGATTTGCGTTTTGGAAGCGGTTTTGAGTAATTGAGCATTATCGAGTCTCTTTATGGATTTGACGTGATGGATTACCGTAGTTTGTGCATTCTCAGAAGTGTTTGAGCATTCTCGGAAGTGTTTTAGTATTCTCGGAAGGGGTTTTAGTATTCTCGGATCATTTCTTTACATTTTTGGAAGTTTGAGTATCACTATTAGTTTAATTTCGATAGAAAAGTGTTGTAATAGATATATACGCATTTTCGGTTCTATCGAAAAACGTATATTAGGAGGTTATTGATAAACTCGGTTGCATATCGAGTTTCATAAGTTTTCACACGTTTTCGGTTTTATCGAAAAGTGTGAATAAGGATTTAGTGATTTTACTCTCGGAAATAAGCTTACAAAGTGTTAAAACATCACAAGTTCACGGTTTTATCGTGAATTGGGTTTTCGAAAAACAAATTCGGCAATTACTAAATTCGGAACTCAAATTCGGTTCTATCGAATTTGACGATTTGGATTATTCAGTCATCATAAATTTTGGTTTTATCGAGTTTGTGGTTATTGTTAATCCATAATCAAAGGATTTTTCAAATCTCGGTTCTATCGAGTTTGATTAAATCGATTTTTTTGACTAAAACAAGATAATCGATTTTTGGTTAAGAGTATTTCCGAGTTTAATACGTTTTTACTGTTACCGAGTTTGAAAGTATTCATTGTCCGAGTTTTAGTTCTGTCCGAGAAGTGTACTGAGTTTCAGACTACTTGTTATCCGAGAACAGTGTTGTCCGAATTTGACAACTATTACCGAGTTTGGAAATCTTCTCACAAATATCACTCATTTTCGTCTACAAAGATCCAATCTTTGAATCATAAGAAATGTCGACATCCAAAACATATCAACAATCTCTCGCTGATGCCGGTTCTGAGACTAGGCCTCCCATGCTTGAAAGGGGTAGTTATATACCATGGGCAAGTAGATTTAGACGATATATAAATCGAAAGAGAGAAAACCGAAAGTGGCTTAACAAAGCACTTGATGAAGGTCCTTATCAATTTCAAATGTTTGTTCCTAGTGATTCGACAGTACCGAAACTACAAACTGCAGAGGATTTACAAGGTGATGCGTTATTGCACTATGATGCTGAAATTGAGGTCATGAATCTGATTCTAGTTTCTATTCTAAATGACATTTACAGCTCTGTGGAATCTTGCACTACGGCCAAGGACATGTGGAAAAGAGTTGAACGTCTGATGAGGGGAATTATACAAAACCAAGTTGACAGAGAAACTCGTTTTACGAACGAATTTGATCAGTTTGTTGCTGAACCAGGGGAAACACTTGTTTCTGTCTACAACCGATTTGCTCAGTTAATGAATGATTTGGAAAGAAATAAAATGCATTTTCCAATTGTCACAATTAACACAAAGTTCCTAAACAGCTTGCAACCGGAATGGTTGAAATATGTCATCCAAGTTCGTCTTGCTAAACGTTTGACAGTGGATACGTTTGATGATCTCTTTGATTACCTTCAGTAATTCGAGAAACTGGTCAATGCATCACGAGCAAAGAAGTTAGAAAAGTCTCATGATCCTTTGGCTCTAGTAGCACACACGGGTTCATCTTCCAGAAACACATCATCTTATTATGTAACACATCATACGTCTATGGTTGATTATGACGATGAGTACCAGCAGGATGATGTTCAAACCAATTCTGAAGATCCCCTAGCCTCTGCAATGTTGTTACTTGCTCGAGCCATTACTTAAAATTTCTCTAATCCAACAAATAATCTTCTTCGTACTTCATCCAACACCAAAAACCAAGCAATCATTCAAGGAGATAGGGTGAATATTCAAAGCAGGAACTCTGGTAATACTGGAAGAAATACTAGACGAGCTTATGTTCAAGAGGAAGTTGTTGAGGGATCTAATGCTCAAAATGAGACTGGAAGTGTTCAAAGGACTCTTCAAATTTCATCTTCAGAAAATACTTCAACTGTTCAATGCTACAATTGTAGTGGAAAAGGACATTATGCTAGGAATTGTCTAAAGCCAAGAGTTCAGGGTTCGAAATACTTCATGGAACAAATGTTGCTGGCAAAACAGGATGAAGCTGGAGTAATTCTTACCGATGAACAGAATGATTTTCTCTTTGCTGATGATTCAAGGATGGAAGAAATTGAAGAACTCAGTGTAAACATATGCTTAATGGCCAGAATTCAACCAGCCAATAATACTCCTGATGCTGGGCCAAGCTATGATTCTGCATTTATTAGTGAGGTACAATCTTTATCCATCAATGAGAATAAAGAACAAATGTATCCAACTCATACTAAAATTATTAACAGTACCATTGGTGATGATCAAATTGATAGCAATATTATATTTGATAAACCCAATGGAAATGTTAATAGTGGCAGTGTTGAAAAAAATACACATGTTCCTGACCTATATACGTTAGAGCAACTAGCTAGAAATGCATATCAGGAAGCTGAGAAACAACAATTATTTGCTCAAAAAGTCCAACAACAAAACACGACTTTGACTAGTCAGCTTGAGTTGTATAACGAAAGGGTTCGGGTTTTGGAAAACATCAACGGGGATAACAATTATCTCAACGAATTTCTTAAGGCTGATCGACAAGCAAAACATTTTAATCAACAAGCTCAGTCTCAATTTGTTCGTGATCGAGATATCATTCGAGATCTAGAAAAACAACGAGATAAATTAGATTTAGCTGTCATTGATTACAAACGGAAAGATGAGGAACTTCAAAAGACTCATTTAATTTTAAAAAGATAAATGAGTGAAAATGAGGATCGTTATCATGACACTATTCTAGATCTCGAGGCCAAACTTAAAAAGAATGTTGATCTAATATTGAAACTTGGCAATTCCTTACAAGGAATGTTTATGCTTGGACCAAAGCCATTGTCTGTGTATGATCCGCAATTAAAACATGGTTTGGGGTACCCAAATCCTTATACACTCAAGCAAGCAATTTCTCAATGTCCAAAGTTATATCTTGCCTCTAGTTTAAGTAATTCAGAAATTCCTTTGAATGTTAGAGATACTGAGGACACTCTTGATGATGCTTCCAAAAGCCAACAAAAAATGAAAGAAAAAATGAATGATCCAATTGCTGTTGCAAACAAACAGAATTGTTGGACAATTGATTACAAACAAATAAATGCTCTTTATAAAGACTTTGTTCCTCAAAAAGAACTTTCTGCTGAGCAAAAATATTTTCCATCTTCTTTTATTCCTTCTGACAAGACTCCAAATGCAACTTCTTCTGTCCCGGCATCAATGCCGAGTGAGTCACCTTTGATCATACAATTGGATAAAATGAAAAGTTGTTTTCAAACGTTGTCTGAGTTAATTCAGAAGAATTGTAAAAGAGCAAGCATTTTTTACACATCTCCTGAAGAAATACAACTAAATGATTTTTGTCAAGATCAAGTCAAACCGATTGTTAACGAGTTGTAGTTCTATTTTGAATTCTTTAGGAAACTATTTCAAAGGGATATAAAAGAAATGAAAGATGTTTTTGAGTCTACAGAAAGTGAACTTTGTGAAATAAAGAAGCAAAATGATTTTTTAAAAGATCAACTTTTGGAAGCATCCCTCAGGCATGAAGTAGAAATAAGTGTGTTGTTAAATCATGAATGCGTAGATAATTCCTTACATGCTGAAATTGAACAAATCAAAAAGAATTCCATTGAGATTCAAGAGGGTTTGCAAGCAAAAATAAAAATTCTTGAAAAAGATGTTCAAAGATGTCAAAAGCAAAGTGTTGATTTTGAATTAAAGTTACAACATGAAAAAGAAAAACATAAATGGGAGTCAACTTTGAATAATAAAAACACAAATCCTCTTGATTACTCTTGGATTTCAAAGATGGAGAAACTTGAGAATGAGAACGTGTCTTTGGAGTTTCAAGTGCAATCTTTGATAAAAGAACGAGACAATGTAAAATTAGAATATCAAAAGCTTTTCGATTCAATCAAAAAGACACGGTCTCAATCTCAAAAAGAAATGGATGAATTAATTGCTCATGTCTCTGAGAAAACATATGCATATGGTGCTATTCGTGCTGAGAATCAGAATCTTTTAAGTACCATATCTGAGTTAAAAACTAGATTGGAAACTGTTGAAAAAGGTAAGTCTGTAAATACTAAGTTTGACAAGACAAATGTTTCTCAAAATCTTCTTTGTGTCACACCGATAAACAAACAAGTTTTTCAAAAGAAAACGGTTGTTTCAAAAACTAAAGAAAAACATGTAGTGTCAAAACCAGTCACTTTACAGACTTCACCTGACAAACAAAGAAGGGCACATGTTATCATTATGATCAAATGTGGAACACAAAGAACATCGAGGGGGCTTCCATTCATACTCGATATCAACTGTCGCCAATGTGTGACCCTTCCCATCACTCAACGGAATTGCAATGACAATTGACTTCATAAAATCATACTCCAATGATTTTTCAATCAACGCACGTGCATACTCTTTCCTACCCCACGACCTAAGACACATGTTGCTAGTATACAAGTCTAACATTATCGGCCGACCAATTTGTGTCATGATCAAACTCAGCCCTATTTCCGAATAAGCAACAATAGGGACATGACGAAGCTTCACCCAAACAGGAGCATTTTTAATCTCCTCCTTCTTCAGGATGGTATTCAGGGTCCAGACATTCAGAAACAATGGTACCAAACGAATCAACCATGGGCCATTTTCAATAACGCTTTCCATACCCTCTTTAGACTCAAATGACTACAGTGAAGGTTGTAGTAGAGAATGATGGTTTTATTGAGGTAAAAAGGAAAAAGAACAAGTCGAAACAACCGAGGCAAGTTGATGGTATTAGAATCACTAAGCCTTCCTTGAACCTTCATTACAAACGTGTTGAGAAGGGTGAGTCAGTCCTCTAAATTTCAACAGCCGGCTAATACCAAGAAGATTTATGTTCCGGTTGGTGAGAAAGTTACTAATGAAGCTAGCAGTAGTGATGAGACCAATAGTTATCCCAAGGTTGTCCCTCCTAAACGACCGGAAGGAGTTGTTTTGAAGAACTCGTTTGCATCGTTACAGGATGAGGATGCCTCGGTGTGAGGCAACAAGGAAGCATGGAATAATGCTAAGCGAGTTCTTGAGGTTATTAACGAAAGTGATAGTGAGGATGTGGATCAAGAAATAATTATGGAGGAACGGTCTGGTGTTTCTAGTTTTGGTCCGGCTGTTACGGAGGGGGCAAGGTGGCAAGGTTCCTCATGATTAGTGTCGCTTCATGGAATATTCTGGGAATGAGTCTCTCCCCTAAACAAAGTGAGATCCGGCAAGTTATTCAAGAGAATAACCTTTCTGTTTATGCTATCTTGGAGTTACATGTTGTGTCGTCTAAATTGGATCGTTTATGTACTAATGTTTTTCGTCATTAGAGTTGGACATCTAATGGTGCTTTATGTTCTAAAGGTACCCGAATCATCTTGGGCTGGAATGCTAATAATGTCAATGTGAATATCATAGCACAAGATGATCAAGTTATGCATGCTAGGCTTTGGTTAAAGGTTGACAAGAAAGAGCTATTTTGTTCGATTATATATGCTCATAATAGGTATATTCAGTGGCGTGCCCTTTGGGAGAAGTTGGGAATGCATAAGGTTTATGTAAGTAATAGACCTTGGTGTATGCTTGGGGATTTCAACGCTGCTCTTAATCTTGAGGACATGTCTCTCGGGATCGTCTAACATTGATATCTCCATGCGAGAATTCAAAGTTTGTATGGTAGAGATTGAGATGATGGATGTGCATAGATCTGGGTTAATATTTACGTGGAATTAGAAACCCAAGGGTTCGGATGGTGTGCTGAAAAAGATCGACCGTGTTATGGCTAATCTTGAATTCAATGATGTCTTTGCAGGTTCTTATGCGGTGTTTCAGCCATATCGTATTTTTGATCATGCTCATTGTGTCCTCAAAATCCCCTTGCTCACTAATACTGCTTCAAGACCTTTCAAGTTTGCTAATTGCTTGTTCATAATGATCGGTTCAAGGATGTTGTCAAGGAGGGATGGCTTCTTCAGGTTAGTGGGTTTCGTATGTTTCGTGTGGAGAAGAAGCTTAATAATTTGAAGAAACCTTTGCGGAAGTTGTTATTTGCCCAAGGTAACCTGAATGAGTATGTTAAAAGTCTTCGGCTTGAACTTGACCGTGTCCAAAAAGACTTAGATGCTTATCCGACTAATGTTATTCTCCACGAGGAGGAGGCGGCTTATGTTCAGGCATTTAACAATGCTCTTCTTATGCAAGAATGGCTTTTGATGCAAAAGGCGAAGATTGAATGGCTTAAAGTTGGTGATTCTAATTCAGCTTATTTTCATAAGTCGGTGAAGAGTCGCATAAGTAGGAGTAGAATAAATTTTATCACTAATGTGGATGGTACTATTTTTACAGATGACCAAGTGGCTTCAGCTTTTGTTTCACATTATGAAGAGTTTCTTGGTTCCCAAGGGCCGACGACCCCTTTTTGTTCCAATAACTTGTTTTTGCGCAGGTTAGACGTGGATATTGCGGCTGATATTGTAACACCCCTATTTTCATATATCTCAGTGGAAGGGTCATTTGGGGTGCTACGTGATAATATAACAACTCAAGCATAGAAAATGACTCAAAAAGAGACGTTTTTAAATACACTCATTCGAAATAAAAGTTTACATCATAGGTCCCAAATTGTTTCATAATTCATACAACATTTTTGCAAATCATCTTCGAATGACTTTTATTTAATGAGCCTTCAAAACATTTAGGTTTCCATAAGCGATAACCAAATTCTCCATCGTCGAATTACCTTCAAGGACCTGAGATAAAACATGCTAAAACGTCAACAATAATGTTGAGTGAATCCATAGAGTTTATATATATAAACAATAAAATTTCTGAACACAAGTATAATTTCTCAATATTCATCAGGATATAATGATGTGGCCAAACAAAGTTATATCGGGGGATTATTTATAAGTCTCATGACATTGAACGTTACCATCTAATTATGTTGGGGTTCCCAACAAGGTATGCCTACTATACACCCTCGCTATGAGTGCATATTATTCTCTATACAACGCATCCGTTGTGTCATATTCCCGACACTTGACGATAGCCAGTCGTCACGGATTGGAGGTGGCAGCCTCCAAATAGTACTATTTCATGTATAAGCGTCTACCATTTCCCGGTAGTTAACAATTCATGATTTCCGCAGGTCTTTTATCTAGCGAGTTAAGCTAACTTATAATAATAATCGAGGCAACTAGCATACAATCTCCCTTGTGTTCTATTTTAAAAACAAGCATGTTATCTCCCTCGCGGGTTTATAAAACAATTAAAGTGTAAAAATGCGAGGCTATGAACTCACTTAGTGATGTCGGATGAGAATATCGATGAATAAAAACTTCGGAAGTAGGCGCGTCAATCAACCAAGACCTATACAAATTGTAACGGGTCTTAGGTTTCTAGTCGATAAAAATTAACGAAAACTCATAAATTAAATAAGTATATGTATACATGTAGTTTATATGATGATCATGCTCTTGCAACATATTTATTTCACACTTAGAGTTTTCTAGGTTTTTAACTTGTTTTTATTAGCCATTTTACTAGTATTGTCTAAATTAGCTCAAAAAGCCCAATAGGCCCATTAAGCAAGCCCATTAAGTTATTAGGGGGGGGGGGGGGGGGGGGGGGGGGGGGGGGGGGGGGGGGGGGGGGGTGAGGGAGGGGGGGGGGGGGGGGGGGGGGGGGGGGGGGGGGGGGGGGGGGGGGGGGGGGGGGGGGGGGGGGGGGGGGGAGCTTATTTTCTTTTTCCTAAAATTTTCTTTTGTCCTATCTTAGGTTTAGAATTTTAGTTTACATTTTTAGGAGTTAAAATTAGTTTACTTGCTTAATCGTCGTGTTTTAATTGTGTCCCGTATTAGTTTAATTGTTTAATTGTTTTTAATTATCCATTTTAATTATTGCTTTACATTATCAAATCATCCATTTGCTTATTCAAATCATAATCCGGACTTAAACGAGGATTCAATTTCACTAGTCGTTGGGGAAACGACCCGGGTAATCATATTTGCCCGGAAATATACTACGTATTCTATATATATCTTTGTGAGTGGAATTGTCCAAGGGTTACTTGGGGATTTCCTTAATTTCTCTCTAAGTATATTATTTTATATGTATGTAAAACTACAATCAGGCCGTAGCTTTTGGGTTGTTCCTCTTCGGGGTAATATGACGTAGGGTTGGAGGAAAATCCTCCAACTACTCCCTATTATTCATGAATTTATATGGCATAAGGTTGGTAATGGTTCTAATGTGTCGGCCTAGTTCGATAAATAGGCTGTGGGATGTCCTCTTACGGATACTATTTTAGTTCGTGATATGTATAGGGCTGGGTTTGATTTGAAGACCAAGCTTTCGGAGGTTATCATTGATAATGTATGGCGATGGCCAACTGATTGGTCATTGAAATACCTGAACATTATCTCGTTGCCTGTTCCTTTGTTGCAACCGAATGATCGTGATTGTATTGAGTGGCGAGATGATACAGGTATGGTTAAGCCTTTCTCGGTTGCTGTGGTGTGGGAGTGTATTAGGCCACGAAATACTGTGGTTCCATGGTTTAATGTTGTTTGGTTCTCGGAAGCAATTCCTCAGCATACGTTTCTTATGTGGTTGGTCATCAAGGGTAAACTTAATACGCAAGATAAAATGGTGGGGTGGAATACTTCTCTAATCTGTCCGCTGTGCGAATCTCAACCCGACTCCCATACCCATTTGTTTTTTGAGTGCTTGTTCTCGGATCAGGTTTGGAGCCGAATAAAGGTGCTTGCGGGCTTATCCACTTCCTCGTCGTCTATTTCTGATGTTGTTGATCAGATTTTCCCTATTTCTAAGCGAGGACAGGTGAGGTGTATTATTTCAAAACTTGTTATTGCGGCATGTGCTTATTTCATTTGGCAAGAAAGGAACTGGAGGTTGTTCATGCTTCAAAAGAGAATGGTGGCCCAGGTGATTGAATGCATCAAATCTTCTGTTCGGTTGAAGCTTTTGTCTTGTTCGTTTAAGATGTCGAAGGCGGCCAAGGATATGTTGACACTCAGGCAGCTCCCAGAGACTATTATTTGCACTTCTAGATAATTATGTATGGTAGGAGTTGTGTTGATGTGTTTATTATTCTATAGCATAGTGGCATGTCACTAGTGCTTTAGTTGTTCAAGCATTGCTTGAGGTTAATGTGGTACTCAGCCACATTCCATTGTACTTCATTGTTTTTTGGTGTAATATATTTTACCGGGGTCATTCCCTTTTACCCAAAAAAAAGCAAAGTGTTGATTTTGAATTAAAGTTGCAACATGAAAAAGAAAAATATAAATGGGAGTCAACTTTAAAAAATAAAAACACAAATCCTCTTGATTACTCTTGGATTTCAAAGATAGAGAAACTTGAGAATGAGAACGTGTCTTTGGATTTTAATGTGCAATCTTTGATGAAAGAACGTGACAATGTAAAATTAGAATATCAAAAGCTCTTCGATTCAATCAAAAAGACACGGTCTCAAACTCAAAAGGAAATGGATGAATTAATTGCTCATGTCTCTGAGAAAACATATGCACATGGTGCTATTCGTGCTGAGAATCAGGATCTTTTAAATACCATATCTGAGTTAAAAACTAGATTGGAAACTGTTGAAAAAGGTAAGTCTGTAAATACTAAATTTGACAAGACAAATGTTTCTCAAAATCTTCTTTGTGTCACACCGATAAACAAACAAGTTTTTCAAAATAAAACAGTTGTTTCAAAAAATAAAGACAAACATGTAGTGTCAAAACCAGTCACTTTACAGACTTCACCTGACAAACAAAGAGGGGCAAATTCAAACAAAAATGTCATAGCACCTGGAATGTACAAAGTTGTCACAACACAAGAATCACAAACAAACGAGGCTAACAGTGGTTTATCTTCTACAGGAATGAATGCTGCATCTAGTGTTAGAAGTCCAATGAATAGAGATTCACATGTCAAGAACAGTATCTTAGCTAACTCTAAGAATTCAGCAAAGAAAGTAGGAGTTTACGTTAGGAAAAATAAGCAAACAGATAATACATCTACAAATGTTGTCTCAAACAAAGAGAATGTAATTGATGTTGATGTTGCAAACGCTTCTAAAGCAAAAACTCTTTTATGTGTTTCTTGTATGAAAAATGTGCTTATTCCATGTCATAATAAATGTCTTGCAAATTATAAATTGAATTTGTATTCGAATGTTCGTAGAGTCTTATTCACTAATTCTAGAACACCAAAATCTCCTGACACTACTTATGTGGTTCTTAAGACTAGTTTTTCTGAGAAGTTGACATAATCTAAGTCTTTAGATACTACTTTCGTAGTCTCCAAACCTAAGATTGATGTAGGAAGTGCCTCAAAAGCTAAAAATAAGGTCTATAGTGCTTCTAAGCCAAAGAAACAAAATTTGCGAGATAACTCTTTAAGCATATACATGAAGAACAAAATTCGAACAAGTCGAATGTGGAAAAAGTGGTTTAAATCACAACCAAATGTTGTTTGGTCTCCCGTTAACACAACTCTGAATGTTCATAATAGTCGTTCATCTGTGAAACCATCGGGTTCTGTTAAGAAATGGGTAGTCAAATTGCCCACTTGTCCATGTGTTGTTTCTTCTTGTGTTGCAGGTAGTTCAGATTGTTCTGTGGATTGTTGACAGTGGTTGTTCAAAGCATATGACGGGTGATCGATCACTACTGAGAAATTTCATTGAGAAATTCATGGGCACCGTTCGCTTTAGAAATGATAATTTTGCAGCAATCATAAGCTATGGCGATTATATACAGGGCGATATCACTATTTGTCATGTATATTATGTTGAAGGTCTTGGACATAATCTCTTTAGCGTTGGGCAATTTTGTGATGGTTATTTAGAAGTGGCTTTTCGTTCCAAGACATGTTACGTGTGAAATCTGGAAGGAGATGATTTGCTCACAGGCGGACGCGAATCTAATTTGGATACTATCTCAATTTCTGACATAGCTGCTTCTTCACCTGTTTGTCTGATTTCCAAAGCAACTTCAACAAAGTCATATGGCACCGCCGACTCTCACATCTTATTTTGGTACCATAAACGATCTTACCAGACTTGACTTGGTTGATGGTATTCTAAAGTTTAAATATGGAAAGGATCACCTTTGTTTTGCTTGTGAAAGGGGAAAAGCAAGAAAGCTTCTCATCCACCCAAATTGGTTTCAAGTGATCACTCCAAATTGGAATTACTTCATATGGATTTATGCGGACCAATGAGGGTAGCTTTGATCAATGGAAAGAAGTATATTCTTGTGATGGTGGATAATTATTCTCAATATACACGGGTTTACTTTCTTCACTCAAAAGATGAAACTCCAGAGATCATAAAGAAATTCATTGCTCAAGCTCAATTGAATTATAAAGCTAAAGTTTGCAAGATTCGTACTGACAATGGTACTGAATTCAAAAATGTGACTCTTAAAGCTCATTATGAAAAGTTAGGCATCATGCAAAAAATTTCAACTGCTCGTACGCCTCAGCAAAATGGAGTGGTTGAAAGACGTAGTCGTACTCTTATTGAGGCTGCTAGAACAATGCTTATCTTTTCTCGATTACCTGAATTTCTTTGGGCTGAAGCGGTGGCTACAGCTTGTTTTACTCAAAATCGATCAATCATTCATACACGACATAACAAAACACCTTATGAGCTATTACACGGTAAAAAGCTAAATGTTGAGTATTTTTATGTGTTTGGCTCATTGTGTTATCCAACAAATGACCGAGAAGATCTTGGAAAAATGAAACCAAAAGCAGACATTGGGGTTTTTATTGGTTATTCAGAAACATCAAAAGGGTTTTGAATCTATAACCGATGTACCAAAAAGATTATGGAAACCATTCATGTCAAGTTTGATGAGCTTACAGCTATGGCTTCTGAACATGATTGTTTAGAACCCGTGCTTCAATGATTCATCAATAATACTTCATCAACAGAAATAATGAATACTCCATCCAAAGAAGATTTAGATAATTTGTTCAGTCCAATGTTTGACGAATATTTTAAGAAGAGGTCTTCTGATACACCCATCAATTCTGTTGCACAGCCGACTCAATTTCATGGAGATTCACCTTCCACATCTTCAATCATTGTTGAAGAACATGAGGCTCCTCCCATTGAAACTACATCTGACGAACAAACCTCTCCAATCTCTTTGACAGACGCTGATGAATTCATTCAAGAAGATTCTGTTGATTTTGATGGCAGTCTGGAGTTTGTCTCATATAATCCTCCAAGTCATGAGGAAATTAAGTCCTCTACAGCAGCTCTAGAACCATCAATTGTGCAGAATTTCCACCAAGTGCAACCCTCAACTCATATTTGGACTAAAGATCATCCTCTAGACCAAGTTCTTGGTGACCCATCCAAACCTATAATGACTCGTCATAAGCTATAAACAGATTCTGAGGTATGCATGTATGCATTAACCGTCAGCACTATCGAACCAAAGAATATTAAAGAAGCTATGGCAGATCACAATTGGATTGAGTCCATGAAAGATGAGCTGAATCAATTTGAGAGACTACAAATTTGGGAACTCGTTCCACGACTAGAAAGAAAGAATATTATTGCTCTCAAATGGCTCTGGAAGAATAAGTGTAATGCCGAAAATATTGAGGTTCGAAACAAAACTCATCTTGTAGCAAAAAGATACAGGCAGGAAGAAGGCATTGATTTTGAAGAGTCATTTGCTCCTGTTGCTCGCCTTGAGGCTGTTCAGATGTTTATTGCGTATGTTCCTCATAAGAATATCACCATCTTTCAAATGGACGTCAAAACAGCTTTTCTCAATGGTCCTTTGAAAGAGGAAGTTTATTCAGCCAACCTGAAGGGTTTATTGATCCAGAATTCCCAGATCACGTCTACAGGTTGAAAAAAGCTCTATAAGGTCTTAAGCAAGCACCTCGTGCATGGTATGACAAATTGTCTTCTTGCCTAATTAGACATGGGTTTACTAAAGGTATTGTTGACCCGACTTTGTTCACACGACGTCACGGGGAAGAAATATTACTTGCTCAAGTATATGTTGATGACATTATTTTTGGATCAACAAATCTAGATTTTTTAAAACGATTTGCAAATCTAATGAAAAATAATTTTGAAATGTCAATGATGGGTGAACTAAAGATCTTTCTTGGACTTCAAGTTCATCAATCTCCCCGTGGCATATGCATAAGTCAGTCGCAATATGCTATTGAGTTGTTAAAGAAACATGGTCTAGATGAGTGCATCTCAATGAGCACACCTATGGCAACTGAGAAACTGGATGCTGATTTACAAGGAAATCCTATTGATCAAATGACTTATCATCGAATGATAGTAGGACTAATGTACCTAATAGCCAGTCGTCCAGACATTGCTTATGTTACTTTTGTATGTGCTCGCTATCAAGCACGTCCTATAGTTAAACACCTCAAAGAGGTTAAACGGATCTTTCGGTACCTAAGACAGTCCTATAACATGGGCCTTTGGTATCCGAAGGATGCCGGATTTAAACTAATTGTTGGGAATTAAGGGCTTCTATAAGTTAATTCTATTGAAAGGACTTAGTACTGCTATTTGAAGATTTGTGCTGCTACTGAAGATTGAAGAAAATAAACTAAGTCATTAGTACTGCTAGTTGTAATAGTTAGTACTGTTAGTTATAGTTAGTACTGCCAGTACAAAATGTTAGTTTATTAGTACTGTTAGTATAAGAAGTTAGTACTGCTTATGTGATATGCATGAGATATATTAGGAATAGATATGCATGATCACTTAACGCGTTTTGTAAGCCCATTAGGGTTTTCCTTAGTGTATAAAAGGAACCCTACGGCATAGTTAGAGATATATCAATCAATACATAGAAAAGTCATAGCTATTAGGCAAAACATATAGTTGTTTTGTGAATCATTCAATATATTGTGAGTTAAGAGAAAGATCTTGTGTTACTGTTACATTGCTTTATTGTTCTTCTAGTGTATAAAGATTAGATTTCGCATAATCTTTATATATTACTCAAGGTTTCTGTCATAGTTGTTTTAGATCTATCTAAGACAACTAAAGCTTTAACAAGCTAATCAAAGATCTGTTAAAAAGGGATCAACAAGTGGTATCAGAGCATTGTGTTCTGAATCCTTGATCAAGAAGAAACAAACTTGAAGAACTCTTATGGCTTTCTCAGAAATAGAGGTACATAATAACAAAACTTATTCTAACACTTGTCTTAAATCCTTTGAAACTCTTAAAACTCAGCTTGATAATTTAAGAATAGAATTTAATAAATCTGAGTTTAATCTAGCTACCTATAAAAGAGGTCTAGCTTAAGTAGAAGAACAATCTGTCTTCTACAAAAAAAATGAGGAAATGTTTTGGGACCAAATTGATGTTTTAAAAAGAGATGCCTCATTTAAAGACTCAGAAATCAATGCTCTTAATATTCAGATAGAAAAATATAAGAACAAAAAAGAGAGCAATCAGATTAAAATTGACAATTTTGAAAATGCCTCTAAAAGCCTAGATAAATTGATAGGGAGTCAAATTTCTGATAATAATAGAAAATGTGTGGGGTATAATGCTGTTCCACCTCCACCTACAGGCTTATTTGCACCTCCAACTATTGATTTGTCCAACTCTGGTCTTAAGGAGTTCCAACAGCCTGAGTTTGAAGGCTATGGATTTAAGGCAAATAAGGGTGTCTGTGAAAATTCCTCAAATGAGATTAAGAAAACTACTGATGCCCCCAATAATTAAAGATTAGGTTTCTAATTGTGATGAGAATGATTATGAAGTAATGGTAATAAAATCTAATAATGTTTCATATAAACCTGAGCAAGCTAATCAACCTAATAAAGTTAGTCAAAATCCTAAGAATAACAGAACAAACTGGAATGAAATAAAAACTCAAAAAGTGGAGTTGGGTTTTAGTTTACAAAGAAAGCTTGTTTTGTGTGTGTGAGTTTTAACCATCTAATAAAAGACTGTGATTTTCATGATAAAAAGTTGGTTCAAAAACTTGTGTTGAACAATGTGAAAAAGGGAACTGGTCAAAGGGAAGTTAGACCAGTTTGGAATAATGCTATGAGGGTTAATCATCAAAATTTCTCTAATTCTAGAAGGAATTTTGTTTCAACAGCAGTTTTAACCAAGTCTGGCATAGTACCAGTTAGTGCTGCCAGGCTTATTAATACTGTTGCACCTAAATCTTTTGTGAATGTTTCAAAAACTAGACCAAATGCTTTTCAGAAGTCACATTCACCATCTAGGAGACCTTTTTACCAACAAACAACACTTAAAAACAGAAATTTAAATGACATAGTTAATAATGCTAAGGTAAATTCTGTTAATACTGCTAAGGGAAAAAGAGTGCCAAGTGTTATTGGGGAACAAGGGATTAATGTTGTTAAGTCCTCAACATGCTGGGTTTGGAGACCTAAAATTAAGGTACTAGATCATATCTCCAAAAATAGTAGATCATATAGTTGTAAGCAATTTAACTATGTTGATCCAACAGGCAGACTCAAGTCTGTAATGGCTTGGATCCCCAAGAGAAACTAATTCTCTTATGAGCAATATGCAAGATATTTTGGATTGTGTTTCTTTGTGTTTAACATTTTGCAGGTTTAGAGCTTAAAGGTTATTTGATTAATAATGGATATGCTAATTTGGTGAAAATGCTGTATGGTTGGAGTTGAGGGGAGGATATTAATGATAGCATGAATGTCCTTTTAGTGTTGGTTGTACACCACACAACAAATGGTCATCAATTCACCATGTCTAATAGACAAGAAAGAATTGGCTATTCCAGGGCAAACGACAACTGGTAAAGAATAATCAAATCCATTGATGGCTGATAGTTTGCTAAAAACTATACTTTCAACTAAGAAGGTGGGATGACTTGAGGTTAAATTTGGGAAGAAATGGGTCAAATGTAGTATTTTGGTTTGGTTAACAGTTTTTGACTTCTATTCATGGGTTATGCATAAATATGGATCCTCATGAATCCTCACATGTCTATCTACTTGTTTCTAGTGTGTTTGTGATGAATAGAGGCATGTTGTTGTATGATTATTAGAGAAAAAGTTAATACTACTAGGCAAATTCTTAATACTAATGGGCAAAAATATTAGTACTGCTAGACAAAAGTTAATACTGCTAGGCTAGTATTAGTACTGCTGGGTTACCGTTTACACTGTTTTGTCAATAATAGATTTTCAGCTCTTTAAATATTACCGTTGAGATTTTTACGCAACTGACTGAGTATATAAGGTTCTTAATTTTGATAATTGTAATCTTTACCTTATTTTCACGATTTCTTTTAAAGCTAAATATACAATTTATTTGCTTATTCGCCTTCAAAACCTTAGATACTCTCTATATAATCTCAATTGCTTTTACCAAACACTAATTCATTCTAAATCGATCTTAACCCAGCACTCACATCAGTATTTTGCTCATAACTTATATACACATGGCTAATATGGACTTCTGCGACAAGCATAACATGGTGGCTGATCTAGTACTGCTATTTTTGAAGATTTGTGCTGCTACTGAAGATTAAAGAAAATAAACTAAGTCATTAGTACTGCTAGTTGTAATAGTTAGTACTGTTAGTTATAGTTAGTACTGCTAGTAAAAAATGTTAGTTTATTAGTACTGTTAGTATAAGAAGTTAGCACTGCTTATGTGATATGCATGAGATATATTAGGAATAGATATGCATGATCACTTAACGCGTTTTGTAAGCCCATTAAGGTTTTCCTTATTGTATAAAAGGAACCCTATGGCATAGTTAGAATATACATAGAAAAGTCATAGCTATTAGGCAAAACATATAGTTGTTTTGTGAATTATTCAATATATTGTGAGTTAAGAGAAAGATCTTGTGTTACTGTTACATTGCTTTATTGTTCTTCTGGTGTATAAAGATTAGATTCCGCATAATCTTTATATATTACACAAGGTTTCTATTATAGTTGTTTTAGACCTATCTAAGATAACTAAAGCTTTAACAAGCTAATCAAAGATCTGTTAAAAAGGGATCAACAAGTGGTATCAAAGCTTGTGTTCTGAAACCTTGATCAAGAAGAAACAAACAAGAAGAACTCTTTATTCACACAAAGAGATAAATAGAGGTAACATAGTACCAAAACTTATTTCTAACACTTGTCTTAATCCCTTGGAAACTCTTAAAACTCAGCTTGATAAGTTAATGAATAAAGTTAATAAATCAGTTTTAATATAGCTACCTAGAAAAGTGTCCTAGCTTTATTGTAAAGAACAACTTGTCTTCTATAAAAAATGAGGTTATGTGTTGGGACCAAATGTTGTGTTAAAAAGAGATGCCTCATTAAAGACTCAAAATCAATGCTCGTAAAGATTCAGATAGAAAACTTAAGAACAAAAGAGAGCCAATCAGATTAAAATTATACAATTTTGAAAATGCCTCGAAGAATGCCCTAGATAAATTGATAGGAGTCAAATTTAATTATAAAAATATAAATTGTGGGTATAATGCTGTTCCACCTCCACCTACAGGCTTATTTGCACCTCCAACTATTGATTTGTCCAACTCTGGTCTTAAGGAGTTCCAACAGCCTGAGTTTGAAGGCTATGGATTTAAGGCAAATAAGGGTGTCTGTGAAAATTCCTCAAATGAGATTAAGAAAACTACTGATGCCCCCAATAATTAAAGATTAGGTTTCTAATTGTGATGAGAATGATTATGAAGTAATGGTAATAAAATCTAATAATGTTTCATATAAACCTGAGCAAGCTAATCAACCTAATAAAGTTAGTCAAAATCCTAAGAATAACAGAACAAACTGGAATGAAATAAAAACTCAAAAAGTAGGAGTTGGGTTTTAGTTTACAAAGAAATCTTGTTTTGTGTGTGTGAGTTTTAACCATCTAATTAAAGACTGTGATTTTCATGATAAAAAGTTGGTTCAAAAACCTGTGTTGAACAATGTGAAATATGGAACTGGTCAAAGGGAAGTTAGACCAGTTTGGAATAATGCTATGAGGTTTAATCATCAAAATTTCTCTAATTCTAGAAGGAATTTTGTTTTCCACACTAGATTCCCCAATCTGGCATAGTACCAGTTAATGCTGCCAGGCCTATTAATACTGTTGCACCTAAATCTTTTGTGAATGTTTCAAAAACTAGACCAAATGCTTTTCAAAAGTCACATTCACCATCTAAGAGACCTTTTTACCAACAAATAGCACTTAAAAACAGAAATTTAAATGACATAGTTAATAATGCTAAGGTAAATTCTGTTAATACTGCTAAGGGAAAAAGAGTGTCAAGTCTAGTGGGACAAGGGATTAATATGTTAAGTCCTCGCCATGCTGGGTTTAGGAGACCTAAAATTAAGTACTAGATCAATATCTCAAAAACAGAAGACAGACATTGTAAAGCAATTTGACTAATGTTATCCAACAGGCAACTCAAGTCTGTATTTGGCATTGGATCCCCGAAAGAAACTAATTCTCTTAGGAGCAATAGGCAAATGTGTTTGGATTGTGCTTTCTTTGTGTTTAACATTTTGTGGTTTTAAGAAGCTAAGGTTAGTAATTAATAATGGAGTATGCAGATTTGGTGAAAATACTGTAGGTTGGAGTTTGAGGGGAAGATATTTATGTTACATGAATGTCCTTTCACGTGTTGGTTGTACACCACACAACAAATGGTCATCAATTCACCATGTCTAATAGACAAGAAAAAGTGCTATGCAGCAAACGCAACTAGTAAAGAAATAATCAAATCCATTGATGATGATATTGCTAAAAACTATACGATTCAACTATGAATGGATGACTTAGGTTTAAATTGGAAGAAATGTCCAATGTAGATATTTTGGTTTGGTAACATGTGTTTGACTTCTAGTCATGGGGTATCATAAAGATAATCCTTATAAAATCCGCACATGTCCTATCTACTCATTTCTAGTGATGTTTATGATGAAAGAGTGCATGTGGTATATGAATTATTAAGAAAAAGTAATCTACGAGGCAAATTCCTGAATACTAAGGGCAAAAAAATTTTATAACTAGCTTGACAAAAGGTTAATACTGCTAGGCGAGTAAAACTTCAGCTGTGTTACCGTTGACACTGTTTGGTCAGAAGAGATTTTCAGCTTTTTAAATATTACCGTTAAGGTTTTTACGTAACTGACTGAGTATATAAGGTTCTTAATTTTGATAATTGTAATCTTTACCTTATTTTCATGATTTCTTTTAAAGCTAAAGATACAATTTATATTCGTTCCGTCTTCAAACTTTAAGACCCTCCTAGATAATCTCAATTGCTTTTTCCAAACACTAATTCATGTCGAAATCGATCTTAACCCACACTCACATCAGATTTTGCTCATAACGAAAATACACATGGCTAATATGGACGTCTGACAAGCAGAACATGGTGCGATCTAGTACTGCAATTTGAAGTTTGGCTGCTACTGAAGATTAAAGGAAAATATACTAAGTCATTAGTAACTGCTAGTTGTAATAGTTAGGACTAGTTATTATAGTTAGTACTGCCAATAAAAAATGTTAGTTTAAAGTACTTTATATAAAGAAGTTAGCACTCTTATATATATGCATGAGATATATTAGGAATAGATATGTATGATCACATAACGCGTTTTGTAAGCCCATTAGGGTTTTCCTTAGTGTATAAAAGGAACCCTACGACATAGTTAGAATATACATAGAAAATTCATAGCTATTAGGCAAAACATATAGTTGTTTTGTGAATCATTCAATATATTGTGAGTTAAGAGAAAGATCTTGTGTTACTGTTACATTGCTTTATTGTTCTTCTGGTGTATAAAGATTAGATTCCGCATAATCTTTATATATTACTCAAGGTTTTGCTGTTAAGTTCTTGGTTTTTAGATCTATCTAAGAATAACTAAAGCGTTAACAAGCTAATCAAAGAATCTGTTTAAAAAGGGATCAACAATGGTATCAGCAGCTGTGTTCTGAAACATGATCAGAAAAACAAACTTGAAAACCTTAGGGCTTTCTCAGATATAGTGGGACATAATAACAAATACTTGTCTAACACTTGTCTTAATCCTGTGGAAATCTTAAAACTCAGCTTCATAATTTAAGAGTAGAATTTAATAAATCCGAGTTTAATATAGCTACCTATAAAAGAGGTCTAGCTTTAGTAGAAGAACAACTTATCTTCTACAAAAAGAATAAGGTTATGTTTTTGTGACCAAATTGTTGTTTTAAAAAGAGATGCCTCATTTAAAGACTCAGAAATCAATGCTCTTAATATTCAGATTGAAAAACTTAAGAAAGAAAAAGAGAGCAATCAGATTAAAATTGACAATTTTGAAAATGCCTCTAAGAGCCTAGATAAATTGATAGGGAGTCAAATTTCTAAGAACAATAGAAAAGGTATGGGGTATAATGATGTTCCACCTCCACCTACAGGCTTATTTGCACCCCTAACTATTGATTTGTCCAACTCTGGTCTTAAGGAGTTCCAACAGCCTGAGTTTGAAGGCTATAGATTTAAGGTAAATAAGGGTGTCTGTGAAAATTCCTCAAATGAGATTAAGAAAACTACTGATGCCCCAATAATTAAAGATTGGGTTTCTGATTGTGATAAGGATGATTCTGAAGTAATGGTATTAAAATCTAATAATGTTCAATATAAACCTGAGCAAGCTAATCAACCTAAGAAAGTTAGTCAAAATCTTAGGAATAACAAAACAAACTGGAATGAAATAAAAACTCAGAAAGTTGGAGTTGGGTTTCAGTTTACAAAGAAAGCTTGTTTTGTGTGTGGGAGTTTTAACCATCTAATTAAAGACTGTGATTTATGGTTCAAAAACCTGTGTTGAACAATGTGAGAAAAGGAACTGGTCAAAGGGACGTTAGACCAGTTTGAAATAATGTTATGAGGGTTAATCATCAAAATTTCTCTAATTCTAGAAGGAATGTTGTTCCAACAACAGTTTTAACCAAGTCTGGAAAAGTACCAGTTAGTGCTGCCATGCCTATTAATACTGTTGCACCTAAATCTTTTGTGAATGTTGCAAAAACTAGACCAAATACTTTTCAGAAGTCACATTCACCATCTAGGAGACCTTTTTACCAACAAACCGTACTTAAAAACAAAAATTTGAATGACAAAGTTAATAATGCTAAGATAAATTCTGTTAATACTGCTAAGGGAAAAAAAGTGATAAGTGTTGTTAGGGAATAAGGGATTAATGCTATTAAGTCCTTAGCATGCTGGGTTTAGACACCTAAAATTAAGGTACTAGATCATATCTCTAAAAACAATGGATCATACAGTTGTAAGCAATTTGACTATGTTGATCCAACAGGCAGACTCAAGTCAGTAATGGCTTGGATCCCCAAGAGAATCTCATTCTCTTATGAGCAATATGCAAGATGTTTTGGATTATGTTTCTTTGTGTTTAACATTTTGCAGGTTTAGAGCTTAAAGGTTATTTGATTAATAATGGATATGTTGATTTGGTGAAAATGTTGTATGGTTGGAGTTGATGGGAGGATATTAATGATAACATGAATATCCTTTTAGTGTTTGTTGTACACCACACAATAAATGGTCATCAATTCACCATGTCTAACAGACAAGAAAGAATTGGCTATTCCAGGGCAAACAACAACTAGTAAAGAATAATCAAATCCGTTGATGGCTGATAGTTTGCCAAAAACTATACTTTCAACTAATAAGGTAGGATGACTTGAGGTCAAATTTGGGAAGAAATGGGTCAGATGTAGTATTTTGGTTTGGTTAACAGTTTTTTACTTCTATTCATAGGTTATGCATAAATATGGATCCTCATGAATTCTCACATGTCTATCTAGTTGTTTCTAATGTGTTTGTGATGAATAGAGACATGTTGTTGTATGATTATTGGAGAAAAAGTTAATATTGCTAGGCAAATTCTTAATACTTATGGGCAAAAATATTAGTACTGCTAGACAAAAGTTAATACTACTAGGCTATTATTAGTACTGATGGGTTATCGTTTACATTCTTTGGTCAATAACAGATTTTTAGCTCTTTAAATATTACCGTTGAGGTTTTTACACAACTGACTGAGTATATAAGGTTCTTAATTTTAATAATTGTAATCTTTACCTTATTTTCACGATTTCTTTTAAAGCTAAAGATATAATTTATTTGCTTATCCGGCTTCAAAACCTTATATACTCTCTATATAATCTCAATTGATTTTACCAAACACTAATTCGTTCTTAACCCATCACTCACATCATTATTTTGCTCATAACTTATATACACATGGCTAATATGGACTTCTGCGACAAGCATAACATGGTGGCTTTTCTTTAAAAGCCAACTGGAAGTGGGGAATTTCATTAGATAGTAGATTTTCTTGATGGTAGCCATCTTCGGTATGATTTAACTGTAAATCATACTCTCTATGTTTCTCTAATTGAAGAGTTTTGGCAGACTGTTACTGTCGATACAGTCAATGATGGAGAACAACAGCTATCTGTCACAGTTAATGGGCAAACAATTGCTATTACTGAATCATCTATTAGGAGACATATCCAATTAGCAGATGCAGATGGTAATGTTGATCTCAAACCTTGATCGATTCTTTACCTTGTAAAGAGTATGTTACCTTGGATGAATCCAAAATAACAATAGTGGATACTTTGTGTGTATATTAAAGTGTATGCGGAATCTACACCTTAATACTCTAGAAGTAATATCAATGGAACAGTAAATATGAAAGAACAAGTGATGTAATAAAAAGCTTCAATGTTATTAGATCAATAATACGAGTACTCTTAACTAGTACTAGGGTTTACAACCTTGAATCATGCAAAACGATGAATTCAATCTCAAGAGTATTATCGAAAAGTATATCTAGCACCTTAACCTAGGACCTCATTTTATACACCAAGGAGTCCTTTACAAGATAACTATAAATCTTAGAATATCTTCTATAATTCTAAACATATACGTATCTTTCTAACTTTATAAGATATACATAAAGATTAGATCCATATATATCTTTTCACACGTCTTTATCCTCTTGACAGCAGTAAGTCTTTAGCAGTTGTATCTTTATAACCAGCAGCATAAACTGAACATAAGCAGTAGTAAGTACCAGCAGTACTAACTTTACGCTAACAGTTGTAACTTTACTCTAGCAGCACTAAGTTATACTAACAGTACTAAGTTACATTAACAATATTAACTTTTGCACTAACAGTAGTAACTACTTAGCATATTTTCAGTCTTCAACTTTGAGCAGTCTTAACTTCTACTAACAGCAGTAACTAGCAGTACTAAATTACACTAACAGCAGTAACTAGCAGTGGTAACTTTATACTACCAATACTAACTACTTAGTATAATTTCCATTATGTACCTGAGCAGTAGTAACTCTTAGTGTCCTTGAAGTCTTTTTAGTCCCAACAATCCTCCCTTAAACTTGATGTTCATCAAAAGACTTCATCATACTTAGGAGGATACATTCAAACCTTTTAGTGACCACTTTGCTGTTTTACCATAAGCTTGAGCAGTTGATAGCACATCTCATTCCAGTAATCAGTTTGAAGTTTCTTGCTAAGCATATTTGTGATTGTAATTGGTGTGAGGGGGTATCTCTTTTCAACCAACATGAAGATATGCACGTTTCCAAACCTTACAAAGTGTACTCCACATGAATCAAACAACTTCCAAATGGTCACCTTGTATCTTTGTAGATTTCTCCATACATCACTTCTAATGTCTGGTTCAAACATAACTTTTAAATCTCCCCGCAGCACTCTTTCATGTTCATCTTCAGGCCTTGTATCACCATGCTTTGTTTTGACTAACTTCCAAAGAGTGCAAATCTTCTCTGTTAATCCCTTGAAGAAGTCTAATCATTGAAGAATATCTCTTTGAGATTCTATCTGCTCTTATCAGCTGATAATGTGCCATCAATCCTTCTTTATGAAGCTTGTAGTCAACAATCACTGGTGGTTTTGTAGAAAGTGGTATAACATCAATTGCTATATCATCATCCTTTTTAATTACCATGTGCTTTTTCAATTCATCTGTATCATCTGCTTCAACTTCTTCATGCTCACCAGTTTCTTTATCTTCCTCTAGTTTTTGTCTCTTTGGTGATTCTTGTTGTTGCTCTTTTACTGCTCTTTTCTTTCCAAGACTCTTCTTTCTACTGCCTGTAGCTGTAGCTTTCTCAGCATTACCTTCTACCTTCTTTGACTTATCAGATCTCTGTTCATCCTCTGTTTCTTTAGTACTTTCTTCTATTCCCTTTTTGCTTTTTTACTTCCTTAAAATCCATAGGAATAAAAGTATTTACTCTTCTCATTTCATTATCAAACAACTTTTGAATCTCTTTAAAGCTCTTTCTCTTCAACTAACTATGTTGGTATCCACCCATGTTCTTGAGATAGGTAGACATTTGATTCCTCTTTTGAGCCTTAGTTGGTGGTTTTCTTATTTTATCTTCAGCTCTAAGCTTTTCAAAGTGTTTCTTTCTTTTGTTCATTAGCTCAACAAACAGTCTCTCCTTGTTCTTCTGTTTACAGCTTCTGAGCTAGCTTAAAATCTGCCTCCATCAGATGCTGGCTTCTTCTTCCTTGCAAGTTGAAGCTTGTGTTGGCTTAAAATCTGCCAAAAGGCTTGCTCAGTTGGAGCTTCAAAGCTACGTTGGCTTCTTCTTCCTTCATCCTTGCAAGCCTTTCTTCTTCTATAATTTCAGCCTCCAACTGAGCTTGAATATTTCTTACCAAATCTTCATCAAGAGCAACTTGGTCTTTCTTGGTCAAAGGTCTCTCAGGCTTTTGCATGATGCCTTTTCCTTTGTCTTTGACTGATGGTTGTGTGACAGAAACTGTTGGTTTGGATACCTGCTTTTCCAGATCATAAAAAACAATTCCCTTTGCCTTGGGTTTGGCTGCCTTGATTTCCATTAAAGTCTGAGCCAAAGTTTCTTCAACAGTTGTAGGAATTATAGGAGCAGCACTATCTTCAAGACCAGCAGTAGTAATTGCTTCACCAGTCTTTGTACTCTGCTCTTCTTTCTCAACAGTTGTAACATCCATAAATACCTCATCATCATCCAGAACTCTAGTATCAAACATCAGGTCTTCATCCTGCCTTTCTTGAGTTTCATTAACTAGAGTGACCTTATCATCTGCATCAATATCTTCAATTCTCCTCCCCTGTTTGGATGTATCCTCCTGAGCACCCAAACTATCATTAGAGGATTCAACTCTTTTAGTTGTGCCAACTTTCTTTAATCTTTTAAGGTTTGTGGTTCTGAACTGTCTCCTCTTTTCATGCTTTTCAACCCTCTTTTTGAGATTAGCAATCTTAATAGCTTGATCAGATTTAGCCTTCTCCAAGTCAAGAACATGTTTTTGCAAATTTGTACATAAAACCATCAAATCATTAAGTTTCATGCTATCCTCACCACTGGGTAGTGGATCATTGGAAGGTGTGGGTACACTTTCCTCCTACTTTGTCTCATCAGGAGCAACTTCTGCCTCCTCCCTCTGTTTCCTCCTAGACTTTTGTTTCTTCTTGGGTTGAGAGGATGTAGATGGTTGATCAATAATGGGTATTTGATTGGAATCAACTGGATGGTTTGAATCCTCACCCACTTCTACAGAAGCTTGAACCATTATAGTATCAAACAAAAGTGTAATTCTCCCAGAAAAATCCTTTCCTGCTCTCTTCAAGTTAGCAAAAAATTTCTTTGTATGGGAGGGATTAACATAAATCTTCTTATGATGTGACATGTCTCCAAGCTGTTGATTGATGAACACTTGTAGAAATCGTAGATACATCAGAAATTTAACCCCTCCATCTAAGTCTTTTACCATAGCATCAAAAATGTACTTAGATAGATTAAATTTCTGGTTAGTTGCCAAGCATATGATCAAAGAAGCCATTGTATTACTAAATTCATTCCATGCAGTGGATTTGGCACTAAGGCTTTGTGTAATGGTATGAATGTAGAACTTCCATTGTGGAGAAAAGAAAGCTTTATAAAATGTAAGCTTTTGGGAAGGTTTTTCATACCCCATCTTTGCCAATTCTTCATAAATTGTAGTAGTAGGCAAACAATCAATACCTTATGCATCTTCCAAGTGAAGATCACTTCTTATGCTTAACTCCGTGATGATCATCTTCTTTTTATCAATTAGGGCTTGTAACTGGCGTACTCTGTTTACCGTCTTGACCTGTGTTGTTGCCCAAAACTGTTGAATACAAGATGTGTAGATGATTGGATTAACAGTTAAAGCATAATGAACAGAACTTGCTTTCAGGAAATCAATAATCTCTGCAAACCCATCACTTTCTGCAGGTTTTTCCAAGAACGCGACTACATTATGCGTTTCAGCAAACTTGGGGCTCGACATAATGATGATTTTGATGATCAAAGATGAAATTGAGTTAGGGTTTATGATTTGAGAGTGTTTGAATGATTGAAATCGAATAAAGAATAATCGAAGTATTTATAAAATCACCCTCAGCAGCAGGAACTTGAACTGGCAGCATTAACATATGCCTAATAGCATTAACTTACACTGCCAGCACAATCATATGCCTAACAACATTAACTTAAACTAGCAGTAGTAACTTTATGCTTAGCAGCATAAACAAATACGGGCAGCACTAATTTAAGCCTAGCAGTATTAACTTAAGCTTAGCAGCATTAAGTTGAAGCTGAGCAGCATTAACATCAATACACTAGTAATTACCCCAATTTCATTCCAAAAAGCATTTTTCATCATCAAATTTGATTCTCACAGGCTCTCTTTCTATTTTTATGCTCACAAAATCTCTCATTTCTTTTGGCTCACATAATTACTCTTTTTGGTTTTTATATCACACATCTCTCTTTCTATTTTTAAGCTCATATAATCTCTCATTTCTTTTTGGCTCACCAAATCACTCTTTCTATTTTTATATCACAAATCTCTTTATTCTTTTTGGCTCACCAATTCATACAGTCTTGTACAAATTCCATCAATTCCATAAGTTTCATACTGTCCTACCCACTTCCAAGTGTGTTAACTCTTGAGAGAGGTGGGTCATTGGACTTTTAGATGCAGCCTCAAACCTAGTTTGAGCATCTACATCCCCAATATGGTAAAGTGGCACCTGGGACACTACCTGAACCAGTTCCCTAAGGACTTGATCCATTAAGTGTTGCCATGGATTAGGTCTTAATTTATGTTACCACTGTCCTGCTCTACTTCTAAGCTAGAAGCAGTAGTGGCAGCCCTTTCCATTCTGTCACCTAACTCCTTATGGACAGCCTCATCACCAACCTTTTTCAGGGGGACCACCAGACTGAGGTACCTTAGTTTCTTGACCTCTTTTGACTTTGCTATGTATTTGAACACTTTTTTCTGATGTAACATGTCCTTCCATTCATTCTTGTTTGACTGCATATTGACATAATAGGCCTCCCCTCAAACAATGCTTCTTAGATTAGCAATCAGTAGTCACTTTAATAGCAAACTTCACAATTTGTATCATCAAATTCAATCATACTGGTTTCTTATCCTGCAAGTGTTAGTCCAAAACCAAGAAAAACACAATCCAAAGCATTTTCTTGACTAGCAGTATTAATTTTGACTAACCGTTTTAATAAGCAGTCTTAGGTATAACTATTAGTACTAATTATACTTAGCAATACACATTGACAAAACTAACAGTACTAATTCTTTACAAATCTATACAAAGACATAAAGAGATATAGACATTAAGGATTAATCATTCATACTGAAACCTTCCAGCATCAAAACCTTTTGTAAGAAGATCAACAACATTATGTTCAGTATCAATTTTAACCATTTGAATTAACTTTTTAGCATTGCAATCTCTTATTAAATGATGCCTAATCTCTATATGTTTTGTTTTAGAATGTTGTACAAGATTTTTAATAATGCAGATAGTACTGTTATTGTCAATATGAATCACAGTATTCATAAAGTTATACTCATAATCCAGCAATTGGTTTTGAATCCAGAGTACTTGTCTACAGCAACTAGTAGCAGCCACATATTTAGCTTCAGTTGTAGAGGTAGCAACCATAGTTTGTTTCTTGCACTGCCAAGATATCAACCTGTTTCCCAAAAACTGACAACCTCCAGTAGTAGACTTACTATCTTGAGTTGCCCCAGCATAGTCACTATCAGTATAAGCATCTAGCTAAAATGGAGAATCTCTAGAATACCAAAGGCCTAATGTTGGTTTGCCTTTCAAATATCTAAAAATTCTTTTCACAGCTAAGAGATGTAATGTCTTTGGAGTAACTTGGAATCTGGCACATGCACATACTGCAAACATAATATCTGGTCTAGATGCTGTGAGATACATCAAAGACCCAATCATAGATCTATAGAGATGTTCATCAACATCTGTAGCATCTCCATCTTTAACCAAAGGCTTTTCCAAATCAACTGGAGTAGAAGCAGACTTTACATTTGTATAGTTGAATTTCCTTAAAATCTCATCTACATATTTATCCTGACTGATAAATATTCCATCTTTCTTTTGTTGTACTTGTAACCCTAAAAAGAAAGTAAGTTCTCCCATAGAACTCATCTGAAACTTATCCTTCATAAGCTTCTCAAATTCAGTACATAATTCCTTCTTTATAAAGCTAAAAATAATATCATCCACATAGATCTGAACAAGCAAAATATCTCCTTTTTTCTTCTTAATAAACAATGTCTGATCAATCTTCCCTTTGTGAAACCCATTTCCTAATAAATAGTTGGTCAAGGTTTCATACCATGCTCTTGGTGCTTGATGCAGACCATACAGTACTTTCACCACCTTATAGACTTTGTCTGGATGGCCAGGATCTTCAAATCCTAGAGGTTGACACATATATACCTCTTCTTCTATCTGACCATAAAGGAAAGCACTTTTCACATCCGTTTGATATACCATGAAACCCATAAAGGAAGCATAAGCTAAGAACAGTCTTATTGCCTCAATTCTTGCTACAGGAGCAAAGACTTCATCATAATCTACTCCTTCCTCTTGAGTATGTCCTTGAGCAACAAGTCTTGCTTTGTTTCTTATTACTATGCCTCTTTCATCTTTCTTATTCCTGAAGATCCATTTGGTACCAATGGCTTTGTGACCTTTAGGCAAATCCATAAGAATCCAAACCTTTTGAAGTTTAAACTGTAGAAGCTCCTCCTGCATTGCTTCTATCCAGGCTGGATCACTTAGTGCTTTGGAGATTCTTTTTGGTTCCTCTTGTGATAGGAAACAAGCAAAAAGACAAGTATAAAGGTGTTCATGGGTCTTCCCTTCATAAACATCACTAATGAATCCTTGTTCATTTGTATTATGTGTCATTCTTCTTGTCTGAACAGAGGATTTCACTTGACCAATCACATTTTCAATTAGATGATCTTTATGGATTCTTGTATTAGGAGTGGTTGGAACTAGATAGGAATTAGGGATATTCCCCAAATCAACTTTTGGTTCATATTCATCATTGAAGAACTCAACATGAGTGGCTTCAAATGAATGACTAGCTCCTAACATGTCTTCAGGGGTACAATATTGACTAATGAATCAACAGTAATAAGTTCAAGACTACTAGTATTAAGTTCGAGACTGGCAGTATTAACTTGTTGGTTAGCAGTATTATCTTCCTTAGGACTGCTATCATCTTTGTCTTCATTCTCATTATTTGGACCTTCTTCATCTTGTTTTGGATTATCAATAGCAGATTTTGGGTCATCATTACCCACTTCCTTGGAAGGTGAATCAAAGTATGAAGCATCTTTCCAAATTGGCATCACAATACAATCTTGACTTGTTGCTGTAAATGTACCTACATTAAGATTTCCTTGTGTACCTGCAGATTTATTAGAATTTGTACCTGCAGCTACTGGTACATAGTTCATAGATTAGGTTAGAGAATCAATATCAAACAACCACTTTGGACCATTTCCTTCTATCATAGGCTTATTCTTTAAAAACCCAACATGCAAGTTTTCTTCTACATTTCTAGTTCTAGTGTTGTATACCTTAAAGGATTTATTACTCAAGGAATATCCAACAAAGAAAGCTTCATCACTTTTACCATCAAACTTGCCTAAACTGTCTAAGGTATTCAGAATAGTAACATGACATCCAAATGGTTTCATAAAGCTTAGAGCAGGTTTAAAACCTCTAAAGAGTTCATAAGGTGTCTTGTTATGAGGCTTGATTACTAAGACCCTATTCTTTACATAGCAAGCAGTAGAAACTGCTTCAACCCAAAATGTGGTAGGTAACTTAGAATTAGCTAACATGGTTCTAGCAGCCTCAATCAATGTCCTATTCCTCCTCTCAGCAACCCCATTCTGTTGAGGAGTTCTAGCTACACTCTATTCTCTTCTAATACCTTTTTCTTTGCAAAAATCATCTATAACTTTATTCTTAAACTCTGTCCTATTATCACATCTGATTATTTTCACTTTCTTATCCACTAGTTTTTCTATTTCTTTGATAAAGTTCTTAAGGATCTCACTGGTTTCATCCTTAATTGCTAAGAAGAAAACCTATGTAAACCTACTATAATCATCAGTGACTACTAAGCAATACTTCTTATGCATTAAACTACTCACAAAGGTTAGACCAAACAAATCCATATGTAGCATAAACAAGGGCTTAGTAATGGGATTTAGGACCTTGGACTTACAAGAGGCTCTGTGTTTCTTTCCTTTAAGACAAGCAACACAGGTTTGGTCATTTTCAAAACGTTTTTTAGGCAATCCTTTAACAAGATTTTCTTTAACAAGCTTATTTATGTTCTTAAAATTAATATGACCAAGCCTTCTATGCCAGAGCATTGATTCATCTGATGTAGCCTTTGCAACAAGACAAGTTAAACTCTCTTTAGGAACAATGTTCTTTATATCAAAACTGTACATGTTGTCCTTTCTAGGAATTTTAAGAAGTATCTGACTTTCATCAGGCAACTTAAAATTAGGAGATAAGACAAGACATTCAGTGTCAGTAAAAAGGACATAGTTCTTTTTGTCACACATCTGTGAGACACTAAAAAGATTGAACTTTAGCTCATTCACAAAGTATACATCATCAAAATCAAGATTATCAGTTTTAAGTGTACCTTTACCAGTAATTCTACCACCATATGCTCCTCACCTAAATGTAACATAACCTCCATTAAATTCCTTGAAATTTGAGAGATAAGTCATGTTCCCAGTCATGTGCCTTGAGCATTCACTGTCAACAAATCCTTTATCATTCATTTGTGGCTTGCCCTGCACATAAAGATAAGGAAATTAGTTTCCTTTGGGGACCCAAGCCATTACAGACTTGGATCTGCCTCGTGTATCAATGTAGTTGTATCTATTGAAAACAAGTAATGCACCATTAGGTCTGGTGGGTTTCCAAACCCAACATGCTGAGGGCTTAACAACATTGACCCCTTTTGCCCTAACAGTATTAACTGATGCTATATATGGCCTAGCAGTATTAACTACTCTGGGCCTAACAGTGTTAACCTTTTGATAGATATGTCTGTTAGTTAATGTTGTTTTCTTATAAAAGGGCCTCTGAACAATTGATTGTGATTGTTTAGAAAAATGTGATATTGATCTAGCACTATGAACTGTTGGTTTGGGGTGAGCAGTATAAACATGCCTAGCAGTACTAAGTGGTGTTAGGCCAAATTTCAACAAAACTTCTCTTGGAGTCATATTTCTGTGGGTACTAAGGTGAGAGGTTTTGGCATAGTAGTCATGATCCACCATGTTGTAATTATCCCCAGTCACCATCTTTTTCCTCTGATAGTGATGACAGTTAGTCTGGACATAATTAAAACTCCCACAAATAAAACAAGCTTTGTTATACATCACAAAATTACTTCCTAGTTGATTAGACTTTTGACCATTCCAATTTCTCTGATTCCCTCTAGGACTTTGTGATCTATACATCTCAGCATACCTAACTTACTTTCTAACTGATTTTTCATTTTTAGGTTTGACAAACTCTACCTTTTTAGCAGCATGAAAAACAGTTTCTTTAACAACATTAAGTGGAGACTCAACAGAGCTATTCTCATCTTCAGACACTTGTTCTTTTACCAAAGAGTCATCAGTATTTTCCTTAGAGTTTTCTGACTCATTGCCACACTCAATGGTATACTTTAACACAGTATCCCTAGGAACATACCTATTAAATTCAGGCTCTTTGAATTTATCAAGACTAGAATAAGACAAGTCAAGCTTTTTAGGTCAATTATAGATTAAAGGATGAGGTAAAGGAACTGTACTAAAGCCTAAACCCTTTTTACTTTTGTCAGTTATCTGACTCTCTAACAACTGGTTTAGATCTTTTGAGGCTTTATCAAATTTCTCAATTTTAAAATCAATACCCTCTTTCTCTTGCTTAACTTTTTCAAACTCAGTCTTAAGCACACCTAATTCATAGTCTTTGCAAGCTACTTCTCTTTTAAGAACTCCTATTTCTTCACTAATAAGTACCTCATTCTTTTTATATGTGATAATTTATTATTCTAGAGTTGCTAAACCTCTTTTATAAGTAGCTGCTTTAAATTCAGTTTCATTAAGCTTAACAATTTGATCATCAAACTATTTCTTAAGAGATTCATAGTTTTTCAGACAAGTTTTAGTACAAGTTTTATCAGTGTATACTTCAGAGTCTGAAAACGCCATTAAAGCTATGTTTGTCTGAAGTTGTTCTTCTGCCATGTCACTCCAGTCAAAACTAACACCATCTATAGCCAACATTGCCTTTGAAGATGTGTCTTTATTATTTCCTTGCTTTCTAGTGTTGTCCTGATATCTGAACTAACCATCCTTGCTTCTTAGTGCTTTGCACTCCCTGGAAAGTGTCCCATCTTATGACAGTTGAAACACTCTACCTTGGATTTATCATACCCAGCAGTATCATTAGCATTAATGAAAATCTTCTTGCATGTCCTCTGATAGTACCTCTTTGCCTTCATACTTAGCAAAGAGAGCTGCCACTTCAAATCCATTGCTTCTAAATCATCTTCACGAATTTGCTCTAAGCCCTAATGTAGGAGATCAGAACCATTGGGATTCTCAACCATGAAAGAATACACAACATTATCACTTAAGCTAGCAGTACTAACTTGAGGACTGACAGTGTTAACATTAGGGCTAACAGTACTAACTTGAGGACTAGTAGTGTTAACATCATTAGTACTGCTTGTGCTTGGAGCAGTCATAAAGGTTAAGTTTTGAGCACCACAACTTGCACTAAGAGATTTATTTACCTTTTGTTCAAAAATTTACAAGTTGTTGTACAAATCATCAACGCTCATTGTGTCAACTTCAGGCTTATTCATCCAAACAACAACATAAGTGTTCCACTCAAGGGGCAAGCTACTTAAAAATTTTGAATTTAAGTCTTCTTAAGCGATGACCACACCCAAAATTTCAAGCCTACTGACAATCTTTTGAAGTCTATTGAAGATAGAGTCAAGAGACTCTGAGCTTGTTGCACTAAAATTTTCATACTGTTACTTCAAAAGTGTCTTCTGAGTTTTCCTAGTTGCTTCATTACCCCCAAATCGTGTTTCAATGGCAGCAAACATTGATTTAGCATCAGGGTACTGACTGAATGTGAGTTGATGTTCATTGGGAAGAGCCATGAGTAGCAAGCTTCTGTCCTTCACATTATTCTTCTTATTTGTCTTTTCTTCAGCAGTTACAGGCACATACATCTTTGTAACTGAAGTACCATTCTCTTGTGCTGTCTGTGGTACAGACACCCATGAATTACCATTCTCTATGACATCCCATAGAGCATAGTCTTGTATATGAAAGTATTGTTTAATTCTTATTACCTACATCTTATACTCACTAAGTTTGAGTATGGGAAGCTTTGCAGTAGTACCATTGTTTGTAGATTCAAATTCCATGACTTCTAGATCAAAGTTTCTCAAAGCACAGGCTCTGATACCACTTGTTGATCAAAAACCTTGATCAATTATTTACCTTGTAAAGAGTATGTTACCTTGGATGAATCCAAAATAACAATAGTAGAGACTTTGTGTGTATATTAAAGTGTATGCGAAATCTACACCTTAATACTCTAGAAGTAATATCAATGGAAAAGTAAATATGAATGAACAAGTGATGTAACAAAAAGCTTCAATATTATTAGATCAATAATACGAGTACTCTTAACTAGTTCTAGGGTTTACAACCTTAAAGCATGCAAAACTATGAATTTGATCTCAAGAGTATTATTGAAAAGTATATCTAACACCTTAACCTAGGACCTCCTTTATACACCAAGAAGTCCTTTACAAGATAACTACAAATCTTAGAATATCTTCTATAATTCTAAACATATACGTATCTTTCTAACTTTATAAGATATACACAAAGATTACATCCATATATATCTTTCCACACGTCTTTATCCTCTTGACAGCAGTAAGTCTTCAGCAGTTGTATCTTTATAACCAGCAGCATAAACTAAACATAAGCAGTAGTAAGTACCAGCAGTACTAACTTTACGCTAACAGTTGTAACTTTACTCTAGCAGCACTAAGTTATACTAACAGTACTAAGTTAAACTAATAGTAGTAACTTTTGCACTAATAGTAGTAACTACTTAGCATATTTTCAGTCTTTAACTCTGAGCAGTCTTAACTTCTACTGACATTAGTAACTCCATACTAGCAGTACTAAATTACACTAATAGTAGTAACTAGCAGTGGTAACTTTATACTACCAGTACTAACTACTTAGTATAATTTCCATTATGTACCTGAGCAGTAGTAACTCTTAGTGTTCTTGAAGTCTTTTTAGTCCCAACATATTAGTTCTTTGCCTAATACTGAAATCTTTGATCAGCTCACTCTAATGGGGTATGTTTCAAATGATGACAAACTTACTTTTCAAAAAGGTAAATTTTCACCCCAATGGAGATTTTTGATCCATACCATACTACATTGTTTAAGTTCTAAGAAAACTTCATAGGAACAATTTTCTAGTAATATTGCAACTGCAATCATTTGTTTAGCAACAAACAGGACTTTTAAGTTTTCAACACTAATTTTTGATGGTATGGTGAAAAATGTGGATAGTAAAACAAAATTTTTGATGTATCTACGATTTATACAAATCATTTTGAATAAAAAGAAAAGGCTTCTTAATCAACATAACATAACATATGTTGCTCCTTCTTTAACACAAAAACTTTTTAGAAACATGAAAAGAGGTTTTTCAAGGGTTCACATACCTCTATTTGATATTATACTGATTCATGACCAACCTGGTCAGGGTGAAGGACCAACACTCACTGTTGAGTCCCAACATACACCCATTGCTTCTCCATTTACCTCACAACCCATAACATCTTAACAAATGTCATCACAAGAACAACCTTCTTAAGTACCTATAACTGAACCTATCACTTATTCCTTTACCACATCACATCCAACTCAAACACCATCTCCCGTGCCCCATGATTTACCTCTCTCAGGAGGTCACACACCTGGAAGTGATGAAGGCAGTAAGAAACTTAATGAATTAACGGAATTATGTACCAAATTATCTGACAAAGTCACCAGCTTGGAGGATGATCTCAAATAGACTAAGAAGCTTTATGGTAAGGCTCTTACAAAGTTGGTGAAGAAGGTCAAACAATTGGAAGCCAAGCGAAAATCTACCATAGAAAGGAGAAAGACAAGGATGGTAATTTCTGATGATAAGGATGATTTGGTTTCAAAGGATACTTCCAAACAGGGGAGGATGCCAGAGACAGAATATGAAGAAGTTGAGATTGATTTGAATTAGACTAATGATGATCTTCAAAGGAGGAGTATAATAGAGGAAATTGACTTAGGTAAAGGATTTACATTGCAGCAGCTTACTCCTACAAAAGTTACACAAGGTGAAGAACAATGCCAAGAGAGTTCTGAAGCTCAATTAAGTGTTCTCAGTGCAGCTAAGATCCTTGCAGATACATCCAGAAGAAGTACTAGTAGTTCAAGAGATAGTACTGCTGGAGGTCATTTTAGTACTATTGAGGAAGTTCAAGGTAAAGAACATATTAGTACTGATAAAAAGGTAGCTCAGAAGCTAAATGATAAAGAAATGGCAAGAGCTGCAGCAAGAGAAGAACATGAAATAATTGATTTTGAAAAATCCCTAGAGTTACAAAAACAGTTGGATGAAAGGGAACAAACTGATAATATTGACGGGAATACTGTTGCTGAACAAGTTCAAGAAAGACAACCAGATACTATAAAAAGATATCAAACTCTCAAGAAGAAACCAGTTTTAGTAGCTTAAGCAAGGAAGAATATTATGATTTATTTAAAGAATATGGCTGGATACAAGATGGGTTACTTCAAAGGAATGAGCTATGATGAGATCAGACCCATATTTGAAGAGGTTTATAATAAGATACAAACTTTGTTTAAGAAGGATACAGAAGTTAAAAAGACTGTAGGATCCCGATAATCACTTCCACTTCATATAACAAACCACGAATCGATCAAGAAAAGAGATGGGATGATTTCTAGAGAGAGAAAGAAGAGAGAGAGAGAGAGAGAGAGAGGAGTTAAGCGAATGAGAAATAAGAATTATTTAGAAATGACAAATTTTTCATACTATAACCTTTTTTCTCATAACCACCAGACACATTAAGTAAACCAGAATTACTAGGTGATTTTTTGGAATAGGACAACGAAATGAATTTAAGCTATAATGACAGTTTTAATAAGAAAACAGAAAAAGGGCTACTTTAAGCCTAGAATAAGCTATACTAGAGGAGGAGTTAAGCTACAAAATATGGGAATCTATTAATAAGGAAATATTGAGTGCTGTACATAAAAAGCTTAAAAGGAAACTAGAGTTTCTTATGGATAAATAAGCTGGAAAATGATGCCTGAAATAAGGTGTTCTGGTCACCCAGGGGAAATCTAATGTCAGTAAGCTTAAAGGGCTTTTTGTGCTTATGAATTAAGCTTTATGAGCTTTTTGCCATAAACAAACCTACGCAAAGCTGAGATTAACAAGGATGAAAATATAGGTTGAACTAGCATTTCTAAGTTGATGAGCTTAAGGGACGTATTAAAATTGATACCTGAATAATGGGCTTAAATTTGTGAGGGATTCGTAAGCCATGTCAAAGCTAAAATTCGACTTTGATATATTGTCAATAGTAATAGGGACTCGAAAAAGGAGTTGGTAAAGTTGGCTAGAAACATGTCAACAAGAAGCACAACAATAGTGTGGTTAAGTTTGCCAGAAGCAGCTTGAGCTTAAGCTTGATTTGGCTTATTGCAAATTTTGACGCAGAAACGAAAAGAAACCTATAATACTTATTGTGTTGTATAACTTAAGAATTTCGGTGATATAAGGTGGACTTAATATCCCCACACTCGTAGCCAAATGGGTCTAGAGAGTGGTTACAACCCATGTACTATCACGTCGATATTGACAATTTTGGGGTTCTTAGAACCAAAACACCCCGTTATTTTATAAAAGGCGTTTTTTTTAATCTTTCTATAGGGAAGTATAGGGTTACGAAGCTTAGCATGTACAAGCACAATCTTAACAACTTTTATACATGTTAAACATGTTTATTAAACAGATAATCGCGATCTAAACTTTGAATTATCGACATCATTCGGGAATATCACAAGCACTTTTTAACTTTTTGATATTAAAATCGATATAATGATCCACATAAGATAGTAAAAACTTGTAAAATGGAAGATGATAGTTCACAGATCTAAATGCTTTAAATTAGCTAAATCGACTTCGGAAATTGAAATGTAAACTGAAATACTTGATAAAAAAATTATTGTTTTGTGGTGTTCGAGCTTGGCTCTCTTTCTGTACTTACTTTATAGAAGATCATAAGCTCTTCATCTTGTCCTTCTGGGTCATGAGCTGATTGTGAGTTACAAAGCTCCGTCAAATCGTTCTAGCCCTTCGGTTGGCCTATGAATCATTTCAGCCATGTGTCTGGGTAGAAGAGCTTAGGGGTTGTGTGACGTTCCATAATGTGGGAGCGGGTGTTTCTAGGGGTAAGGTCGTTGTGGGAAATGGTTGATTCTTGGGACGTTTGCTGTCGTTGAGATGTAGCTAGGGGAGTGTATATTGGGTATGTGCTAGCGTACAAACCTTTATGGGTGTTCTCCTCCTCCGTACCGGCGCATGAGTTAGGGTGTGTTTTGTGGCGCCGCAAGGGGTTACGCGGTACGTGTGTGGTTGAGTGTGTTTAAATGAGTAGTTTGGAAATGATGCACTTTTGACCGCCCTATGTTTGTGTTCTTTCTTCATTTTCTTTTGACGCGAAAAATTCAGTTATATTGAAGTTCTTGGTATAGTGACCTTAATATGGGTATCGCCTGCGTATTTTTAAATAAAAAAGAAAGTGTAGAAGGGGTTCGCTGATTAAGTATTCAAAAATGGTTCCCATGTGTTTTTCTATGATCATTAAAAGAAATAAAAGAAGTTTTGAAAATTGCAAAACAGCCCTTGTGTTTTATTTCTTTTGTTTTCTTTATAAAACTCATCTTGTTCACGTGCACTTTTGGCCCTTTTCTTTATTTTTTGCGACATTTTTAATTATATAAAACAATAGTTGCTCATTTCTCAAATAAATGTGTATCTTGATTTGGTGGCGCACTTGTGTTTTATAAAAAAGGATATGTGTTGGGCTTTTGTTGGGCTTGGGTTTTGTGTTGGGCTTGTTTTGGGCCTTGGGTACGTTGGGTTTTGGATCCACTTATATATAAGGATACGGTTTGGTTCATTGTGGCTTTTTCCAGCCCATAAGGTTTGAGAATAGTGGGTTTATTGTGTACACCATCAGTCTGGTGATAAAAAAAAACGAGATTGGCTGAACTGCGTGGATGGACGTTCAAAGCGCTTACACGGTGACTTTGTCCAATTGCACACAAATTGGCTGTTGAGAAATGTTGATTGAGTGGTCAATTTGGTCTTCACCGTCTTCATAGATATACTATTGGGCTTTTCCCGGTTGCCCTTAGATGGGTTACTTTAGATTGGCTGATCCAATAGTATTCTTCTAGTTCGGCCTCGGTTTGACTGCTGATTCCTTCAGTATTGACTCTGACTTGGCAATTTTTGGGCTTTGGCTTGATTTTGCAAAGTCTTTCCATAGTCTATTGCTCTCGCGTTGTTGTCATTTTAGAAGAACTTAGGTTTTTCTGTTTTTGTTGATTGATATCCACGCTCCTGACACAATACAAAGTGCAGGAACAAACAATTATACTTTGCAGTTTTTGTCTGTTGTGGTCATATAAGCTCGTTTTAGAGGTAGAAATAGTATGTGTAATTAGATGTGCAATCTTAGCAATAACCGGATTATTTCGCTATAAGTAACTGCACCGTGTGACCGAATCAAGTGATGTTTGCCACCTTGTACTTTATGGGAACTGCTCTTACATGGTGGAACTTACATGCTAGGACAAGTGATATGAAAGGTCGCTAATATGCAATGACGTGTGGTCTGATCTTGAAGAAGAAGATGGGACACTATATATTGTGAGGAATGAAATAAGAAGGATTGAAGCCAGAGTTGTGGAACCTAAAAGTAATAAGGGCACGATGTGGTAGCTTACAACCAACGGATTCAAGGAGTAGCATTGCTGTGTATGTGACAGGATTGTTTCCCTGAATGTAACTACAAAATTGAAAAGATAGTTGGTGGGTATGCCCGACCCGATTTATTCAAGTGTTGTGGCTCGAGCCAAAGACCATGCAGGAGGCTATTGAGCATGGCGATGAATTAATGGATAGGTGAATAACACTTTAGTGAGTGAGACGAATCTAGAAAACAAGAGGAAGGTTTGAAGACACTCCTCTGAAATAACCAAACCCAACAACGAAGACAAGAAATGAGCAGAACACAGGCAGGCTGTTATGCTGCCGAGGGGGGAACGGTGACTTAGGAAAAACCGTAGAAGGGACTAGACGCCTCTCGATGGTTGTCCAAGTGTAACTTCACCCATTACGGTCCTTGTTACACCAGAAATGAGACACGAAGCTTCTAGACAAGCTCTGTCCTGTTAGCTTGTTGCCACACAGTGGCCAGGCATGTAGGAGTCGGCTCTGCAACTGCAGAAAATACAAACATGAAAAACCTGCAATAACAATAAACAACAACGCAGAAAAAAAAAAATAAAAAAGAGAAAAAAAAGAAAGAAAAAAAAAGAATCCCAAAAAAAAAAAGAGAAAAATAAAGAAAAAAAAGAAAGAGAAAAAAAAAATGTAACAACAATACCTAGAGACGAGGAACTATAATGGGGCATCAATACAAATTGCATCGTTTGCTTTGGTCGTGGGGCCAGGCCACTTCATGGAACAAAGCCCCAGTGGAAAAGAACTAGAGATCAGGGAATGGTAGCGTTTGTGGTAGACAAGGGCGTTTGCAGTGTGGAGTTGCTGTGGAAACGCCTAGACGTAAGACAAAACATTGTGAAAGGTACGTGTATTCTCACTATACAAATCGGTTGTGGTCCTTCCTTTTCATTTGGATACTGTGCTGATAGAAGTTTCGTGTCTACTCAATTTAGTACTTTGAGTTAATATTGCCCCACGACATTAGATCATGTGTATAAACGTTTGAATTAGCTGATGGCTTAGAATAAGTGTGGTGGTAAATACGAGGTTATTTCTGCGATATGATCACGTGATCTAATTTTCGCTGAACAATCCGTTTCACGTCGACCCTATGCCTGTTGAAATGGGTAGCTTTTAAGCAAGTCATAATTGAGCATGGACTTGTCAAGAAGTTAACAGGAAATGAGAGACCAAGCCTTATTTGACTGTGCTAAGAAGATTCTGTACGTATTGCCTTTTGGCCCGAGAGGCGATCAATCTTAATTTTTCATAGGAGTACGGATCCAGTAGAAAATAAAACGCGGGACTCGGATTAATATCATCTCGTGCATGCACCAAGGCCCAGAAAGTATTTACTACAAGGATGTCACGTCTTTTTGTCACCAACATACCGTCAGGAGACTGGAGACAAGTCGAAGAAGAAGCATGTTGCTACTCGATAGTATGATCGTCAAAATTTTCCCGAAGTATTTCCCGAGGACTTGCCAGGCCTTCCACCTACCAGCAAGTGGAATTTCCATGATTCTTTAGCGACCTGGTGATGCACCTTTAGCACGGGCACACCTTAGTACGATTGGCTCCTCATCAGAAATGAAAGAAGCGCGAAAAAATCAACTACAAGAGCTTTTCTCCCATGTACGCAAAGGCTTTATAAGGCCTACCCAAGGCTTGTAGGTCGTGTCACCATGGGTCCATTGAATGATTCGGCCAAGATAGGAATGATGGATCGCTGATCGAATGTGATAGATTATCGGGAATCTAAACAAACTAAACGGATGAAGAACCGTAGTGATGTACGATATACCGAGTAATTTAATGACTTAGTTGTGATCAACTTCAAGGGTCGAGTGTCTACTCAAAGATCAGGACCTTTAAGGTCACGGTTATCACCAATTGAGGGTTCGAGAAGAAGGACAATCTCGAAGAAGCTTCAGAACTCGATATGGACATTATGAATTTCAAGTGTATGCCGTTTGGTTTGACCAAACGCACCTGCTGTGTTTAGAGGACCTCATAGATACTTTTATAATCCAACTCGCCGATGTTGTTGCAAACCTTCCCCATTATCTGGACAAATTCGTAATTGTCTTTATTGATGATATTTTGATCTATTTACTAGAATGAACATGAAGACAAAAGTGCTACGAAGTCAGACGTATACTGAAGGATGATTATTGTCGGAGTTTGTTGAAGATAGAGGAGTTGTAGTGCAAAGAGTATTCGATAAAGCGTGAATTTTGGATTCCTTCAAAGTACAGTTCTCGGTCACGTTTGATTTGATAATAAAGGCATTCACGTGATGACCAGCAAAGATGTCGAACATTCGTTAAAAGATTGGACATCTACCTGTTAAAACACGCTCAAACGGAGATTCGCGCAAGTGTGTAGGTCATTGCTGGTATTTATCGGACTGTCATTGAAGGTTTGCAAAAGTTCTGCAAACCAAGAATAGCTCACTCAAAAGTAGGTTCAGTTTAAGTGGTTAGGGGTTTGATGTGGTGAAGCAGAACAAGAAGTGAGGCTGTTCCAGTCATTGATGAGCAGAAATTGTGTAGTGCCAACCAATTCTGGCTTTACCGAAGGAAGTGAAGTTTTTATGCGGTAATACTGCGATGTCTTCTATAAGAAGGTTTGTGTCGATTGCGTGTTGATGCAAAGGGAAAGAAGGTTCTATTTATGTTATGCATCTCGCCAGGTTAAAGATCGCCATGAGTGAGAAAAGACTATTACTACATGAATCTGGAACTTGGAGCAGTTAGGATTTGTTCGCTCTAAAGATTTGGTAGTTGTCGACGCACTATCTGTATTGGTACCAATTGGTTTTTTTAGTGTTACGGTGTCGCTCACTGATCATAAGAGTTTAAACATAGTTCTTAATCTGAAAGAAATATGTAAGACCATAGGACAAACGCCGCAATGGTTAGAGGTTGCTTAGTGATTACGATTGCGATATTCGCGGTTAGTGCAGATTCGCTCCTATAGCAATATCACACTGAGGAAGGCAAATGTCGCGATTGCGCTGATGCTTTGAGCAGGAGAGAACGGGATAACCACCGTTTAGAAGAGTTCGAGCTTTAGTCATGACTATTAGCTTGATTTCGTAGAAGTCAAATCTTGACTAGAGCTGTCTAGGACTAAAGACGCTCGGGAAACCGCCCATGGAAAAGATATCAAAGAGTGAAGATGTTGGAGGTATGCTGATTGAAAATGCGTGTTAATATCCGATGGCTCAATTAAGAAAATAGGAGAAAAGTTGCTACCTCGTACGGATGGAACGCTACAAATTATGCCTAAAATGCAGGAGAGTGGAGTTACCTATTGTGTATTGCGTATTTGCGGACTGTGTATCATGTACGGTCCAGCGTAAAGTGAAGTCAGTATTCGTATCGCCCATCCAGGTTCCGAGAAAAATGTATCAAGACGTAAAGAAGCTATATTGGTGGCCCAATATGAAAAAGATGAAGATGCCACCATAAATATGTTAGCAATCGTCGCTTGAACCTGTGCTAGGATCAAGGGCTGAAACACAGAGACATGGGGTTGTTCGGTACAACCCGAGATACCTCAATGGAAGTGGGCATCACGATGGAGTTTGTCACAAAGCTTCCTAAGTCATCACAAGGGTAGAGTACACCATTTGGGTTAAGACGTTTGAGTCTTACAAAGCCAGCAATCTTTATACCATGAAAGAAACTGACCCTCTGGAGAAAAAACTTGCAGAGAAAAGTACCTGAAGGAAGTTGTAACAAGGCATCGGAATACGGTCTCGTTTATTTCGTGATCGGTGACCCTAGGTTCGCATCAAATTCTGGATGGTCACTTCAGATAGCTTTGGGTACATGTTTAGATATGAAGTTACGGCATTTCATCCGCAAACTGACGGACAAAGGCGAGGAGAAACCATTCAAACTCTCAGAAGATATGCTTAGAGCTTGCTGTGAACGACTTTGGAAATGGTTGGGTTAAAACATTTTCCTTCTAGTCTTTTTGAGTTTTTCATACAATCAACAGTTATCATGTAGCATTTAAGGCTGCACCCTTTGAGGCCCTTTACGTAGGTAGAAAATGGTCGTTCACTGTTTATTGGGCGAGGTTGGAGAAGTTTCAACTCACCCGGTCCAGAGATGTTCAAGAGACGGATTCTGAGAAAATCATTCAAGTTAAGCAGAGGATGCAAGCCGTCGTGATAGGCAAAAAAGAGCTACGCTTGACTGATTTGATCGCTGTAAGCGCAGAGGAGTTTGTGGTTGGAGATTATAAGCGTGATAGCTGCATAAGGTTTCGCCTTGGAAGGGGTGTACGTTTTTAGCAAAGCGAGTGGGAAATTAAAATCCCAGGGTTTGTGTGTGGACCTTTCAAAGGTAATTAAAAGGGTTGGAGCGTTGTCATTCGCAAGCTTCGAGCTTGCGCTGAGGTGTTACTGGTTTGCATGAGATTCACAATACATTTCACGGGTCTCAACTCTATAAAGTGAGTGTCATTGAGCGACGAACCCTTAGGGAGTGTCCGTTGGATGGACTCATTTGTGTGATGACAAGCTTCAGTTTGTCGAAGGGTAACCATAGTGATCACAGGACAGCATATGTATTGACCCAGAGTTGCTGGCACTTAAGTTATGTGGACGGTCTTCGTTCTTTAGACCTTTTGATCCATATACATTTCTTTTTTCATTCTTTTAACGCCTGTCAATGCTTACCAAGACGCAATTACTAACACGTTGTTGTTGTTCTGTTCCAATGTTAGCGTCAATTTAGTCAGCACTTTTTCCCATATCGCATTCATCTCCATCATACCCTAAGGACTGCTATTTTTAACTCTGGATATCCTTGGGTTAGATCAATCCAGTGCTGGTTGGATATAGATTGATTCCTTATGTCTAAACACATTATTGGTACTTCAGAATCGTCGTGAAATTAGAGATGTTGTGAGGGTATAAGATCAATGACCATAAACTTTTTTACTTTTTAGCACTTTGACTCGATTAGATAATATTTTAATTACATTTTATCCCCTTATTTTAAATAATAACACTTGTAGCTCGTTTTTTTGTGATTATAATATATGTCTTGAAAATTTATCGTGGGGAGAAAATATTATATAGCATGAATGGTTTGGAAAACGTTTTGATATGTTTTGAAAATACATAAGAGAATTGTCGTTGTTGAGGTATCCAAGAACATTAAACTTTGTTTTTTAAAAAATCCCCCTCAAAAATTGGACAATTGAAAAAATTGTTGTCCTTTTGAAAACATTTGTTGACGGTTGGAGTAGTTAGAAACACAATTTTGAAATGATTAAGAATTGTCATCGAGATAATTTCTCACTTGAAAAATTGTGTAGTGCAACTTTTGAAAACCAATAAGTTAGAGGACTTCTCTTTAACGAGAAGGGTAAGCGCTCTCGATACGTACGCACTTTCTTTTTACTTGAGCTAAAAAACATTGAATGTCTTGTAAGAACAGCTCTGACACGAGAAAGAGAACTGTGTTAATGTCGTTGTGAGGATAGTACTACACCTTCCTTTATATGGAAGTCTGGGTTATTTACTGATATTTGCACACTAAGCGCCATCCTAGAAAATTAGAAATGACATGTTTTGAAACTATTTGTAACTCTCGCTCGAACTTCATTTACACACCCGTGTCAATGTTAATCGACATTTCTAAGCACGTAAATGTTATCGATTCCAAGAGACATGTCGAGAAGAATCTTTTTGGAAATTTTCTGTTTTTCTGATTTTGTATTTTCTTTTTGAAGTTTTATATTTTTGTATTTTGCTTTTCTCAAAAATATGTACATGGTGATGTTTGATGATGATATCAAGCAGTCTCATTTGTCAGAACCTCCAGTTCAGCTGGAGTCAAACATCTCATACCAATCCTTCTGACAAGATACTTAAACCGATCCTCAGGAAGGGCTTTCGTAAACATGTCAGCTAATTGGTATTCAGTTCTGACAAAATATAATTCAATTATACCATTTTCAACCTGTTCCTTTATGAAATGATACCGAGTATGGATGTGCTTTGTCCGTGAATGTTGTACGGGGTTGCATGAGATTGCTATGGCTGACTGAGAGTCGCAATACAACGGTATTTTGTTGTAGTTGAAGCCATAATCTTGAAGTTGTGTCCTCATCCACATTACTTGAGCACAACTTGCAGATAACGCCACGTACTCTGCCTCTGCTGAAGACATTGCAGTGCAGTTTTGTTTCTTTGACATCCAACTTACGAGCTTATCACCAAGGAACTGTATTCCTCCAGAAGTGCTTTTCCGAGTATCAAGGCATCCGGCATGATCAGCGTCTGAAAATGCTCTTAGTTTAAATCCAGAATCCTTTGGATACTAGAGTCCCATGTTAATGGTACCCTTTAGGTATTTAAAGATTCTTTTAACCCCCTTGAGGTGCTTTTGAGTTGGTCGTGCTTGATAACGTGCATAATAGCATACTACTTGCACTAAGTCTGGTCTACTAGATGTCAAGTACATGAGTGACCTAATTTTACTATGGTAATCAGATTGGTCTACGGGTTCTCCACTCAAATCTGCATCTAGTTTGGGTTTTGTAGGCAATGGTGTACCAATGGAGTGACAATTGTCCATATTATGCTTTTTCAGAATTTCTAAAGCGTACTTGGCCTGATTGATAAAAATACCTTTTGGGGACTGGTGGATCTGTAGTCCTAAAAAGAACTTCATCTCCCCCATTAAGGACATTTCAAATCTACTGTGCATTAACTTTTCAAATCTTTTTGAATATTTAGGGTTTGTAGACCCAAAAATTATGTCATCAACGTAAATCTGTACTAGTAAAATATCCTCCCCATATTTTATCTTGAATAAAGTTGGGTCAATTATACCTTTAGTAAAGCCTTTGGACATCAAGAAGTTTGATAGTTCATCATACCAGGCTCTTGGAGCTTGCTTTAATCCATACAAAGCTTTCCTCAGAAGGTATACTTTTTCTGGATGATCTGGATCAACGAACCCTTCTGGCTGAGCAACATAAACTTCCTCCTTCAGTGGACCATTAAGAAATGCCTTTTTCACGTCCATCTGATAGATTGGAAAAGAATTGTGTGCTGCGTAGGCAACGAAAATCCAAACTGCTTCTAAGCGAGCAACTGGTGCAAATGATTCTTCGAAATCAATACCCTCTTCCTGAGCATAACCTTTAGCTACAAGTCATGCTTTGTTGCGAATTACAGTCTGATCTTCATCCTTCTTGTTCTTCCATAACCACTTTAGCTTTATAATTGATAGGTGTAAAATACACATATCTGTTTATTCCTAAAAAGGCCCAATTAAGCCCAAAACAGACTAAAAATGGCAAAGTTATGCTGGTTTTTGTGTTTTGTGTATGCAGGTACGGATAACACAAAAAATCATAAGAAAACCGTCAAAAACGGGCAAACACGGATATGAGAACGGAAGAGCGTGCAAGAGCCGGAAGCCAAAGTCAAAAAGTCAACCTCAGTCAACTCTCAAAGTCAACACTAGAAGACAAAACCACAAAAAGTTCCAAATCAGCCCCTTAAGTTTTCAAAAGTTATAATAATGGTCCCTAAGGCTTGATGGGCCCTAAACTTATAAAAAACCTACCCGGATCATAAGCCCAAAACAAAAGCCCAAAACCCTAATCCATAACCTTTTATTAAACCACAGGGGCCATTCCTGCCAAAAATGAAAGTCATCTTATACTTAAACTTGATATTAACAAAGACAAGGACTAGTCTTACAATTACCTCAATCTCACATCGCCCTTTTTAGTTAAAAAAAGAGAGCGGGAAAAACAGTTTTCACTGTTCACCCGTCTCTCCCATTTAACCCTCAGGGTAAAACAAGGGGCTTTAGCAAATTGAAGGTTCAAAAGAGTAATTTAAGGGTTCAAGATCAAGATGGCAAGATTAACACATCATCAGAGGTCCTTATTGGTGGAAACCCACAAGGGGAATGCCACATCAATGTGAAGAAACACACAAGGAGCTGATTTTTACACTAAATCTACACTCAGAAGAAGCACATAAGTGTCACATCACGGATTGCCAAGCTGGCAATCCGTGTGTACACAAACTTGATCCAACGACCAACAATTATTATCCAATGATTGGAAAATCGTACGGATGGGATAGAAGGGAGCATATGAAGCTAGGCAAGGCCTAGAAGGTTCATTGAGAGGCTATAAAAAGCAATCACCTCTCACACACACAGGATCATCCTCTTTTCCTGTTTTAGAGTAGTATCTTTTAGTTTTAGTGTAATTTTCATTTTTAGCTTAAGTAATTTCCCTTCAGCTTTTGTAACTTTCTTTTAGTATTGTAATCAAGCTTTTATCAATGAAATTCAGTTTTTGTCAACAAAAAAAAAGAGTAGTAGCTTTTAGTTTTAGTGTAATTTTCATTTTTAGCTTAAGTAATTTCCCTTCAGCTTTTGTAACTTTCTTTTAGTATTGTAATCAAGCTTTTATCAATGAAATTCAGTTTTTGTCATAAGCTCTTTTAATTTCACTCATAAGCTCTCACTTTTCTTCAAATATTAAGCTACTATTCCATAAGCTACTCTCAAGCTCATTCAAGTCTATAAGCTTAAATTTGAGCTTAATAAGTCAATTAATTCTACTTAAACCTTAAAACTAGTTAATTACCTTAACTTTGGATTATTAAGCTCTTGGAAGGGGAGCTAACCATGGATGAGCTCCCATGGACTTATACCAGCTTATCCAATAGGATAAGCTAAAGCTTGTAACTGCTTATTTTTGTGCTTCTGTTTAGCTGAAGCTTGGTAAGTTCTCATTTAATTTCATTGTTCTTAAATTTTAGCTTAAAATTGCTTAATAATGTAGATTGCTTAATTGCTTATGTGTTCTTATATCTGCTTATCCAGTTGCTTAACTGTGTCTTATTTGCTTATTAGTCATAGTTTTAGCCTGTTTTTAGCTTAGTTGTTATAGATCTTTAGTATTTCATTATCTGTCATAAAAAATCATAAAAACCAAAAAAATTAGTTAGCATAATTAATTAGATCTTTGTTTAAGCTATTTTGATTGTTAGTTTATGTTTGTTAGAGTTAATATAAGTTGTTGATCATCTAATATTCAGGACTTGTTAAGTGGATTTCAAGTTTATAAGCCTAAGTCAATTCTGTCATAAGGTTAAGGAGTGTTTGGAATTAGCTAATTTGACCTCTAAAAGTCAATGACAATTTGTGTTTTTATTTTAGTCAGCTAAGTTTTCATAAATGATTTATATTTGAGCATGATCTTAGGATTAGTTTGGATTTAAATTCATTTTGAGGCTTATTCTTAAGCTCCTGCACCAGGGTACCTTTTCTACTTATGTTTGCTTGTGAGAATTTGATCCAAGCCTTCCAAGGCTTGGATTTGGTTTGCTAAGTGTTTGTACACTTTATTTGAGTGTGATAGATGCAGTAGTAACCACAAGGATACCTGCATTTTAGTTTTAACCTTTCTACCATTTGTGCATCAGTAGAAACCACTGCAGTTTAACAGCAGTGGCTTTTAATCCATTTTTAAGATAGTTTAAATAGAATTTAGCTTTTAAAATTAAGTAGGATCTTAGGTTACATATAGTTAAAGTTAGATAATCACATGTTCTTAAATTTCCATCTCATTTTCTAGATTAAATTTGTTTTTCAAAGTCACTATAAAAGCCAAAAAGCAAAAAAAAAAAGTAGTATAGATAACTTTTTCAGTAGGGCTTAATTTAGTTACTTGTTTGAAAAACTGAATAGTAGGGTTTCATTAGGATTCATTAGTTAGCTTATCTTCAAAAGCTTAGCTTCTGAAGTGGCTTATTGAGCTTTTGAGTTTAAACTGATTTTGAGCTCTTTGTGTTTGTTCCTTAGTTTCCCTTTTTGATCTTCAAATTCAGCTAGGGTTAAGTGTTTGTAGCTTAAGTAGCTTATCATTTTTAGCTTATGCACACTATAAGCTGCTTAGAACATCTTTTGGTTTTCAAAATGAGCTTATATTAAAGCTTGTGCAAGCTTATAAGTGCAAACAAGCTAAAGTGAGATCAAAAGCTCACTTTCTGTGAACAGCTTCTTTATAAGCTCTTAGAGAGCTTATCTTTGAGTTTGAGCTTATTATTGTTTTATTAAAAGTGCTTAGAATAGTGTCCTAAATAAGTTCCAGTTTTTAAATTTTAAAAATAAAAAAATTGCAAAAAATGAGGGTTTGCCAGAGTTGAACTCGAGACCTCAAGCACACAACACACACGACTTAACATTTGTGCTACAATAGATCATCCGTTGAGCTATTGATGCACATTTGTTTTGTACACGTTTTCTTTTCTTTTTCTTAAATATAAGCAGTAGCTAAATAAGCTATTTTCATAGCTTATTTAATAAGCTGTGCTTATCCTTTTATTTTTCTAGTGATCTTTGCTGCATTTAGGATTTTCCTTGAATTTTTCACATTTTTCAATTAAGTAGATTAATTTTAATCATTTTTTGAAAGTTAAAATTTTAGAAAGTTCATAAAAAATAGAAAAAGTTTCAGAAAATTACAAAAAAATAGTTTTTAGTTTTATAAAAAGTACTTTTAGTTTTACATTAAGAAAAATCATTTTTACCCCTTTTAGATTTTAATTTTCATTTTTGAGCTTTTAATTTTAATTTTAAAAATAGGATTTTAATTTTAAAAATAGATAAAAATAGTTTTCT
>BQNB010021946.1:0-63599 GCA_026074375.1 Tanacetum coccineum | reverse complement strand
ATTTAATGGGATAATTAATTCTTATGCTTTAAAGGGTTGTTCTAAACTGTGTTTTATTAGAGTTTATAGATTATAGATGCTTACACAACATTTGTAACTTACCATATCACATCCTATTAGTATATAAACATTTTATGCTTGAAAAAGTTTTGACACCGACTTAAACTAAAATAACAACTTTTAAGCTCCTAAATATTAATGTAATCGTTTGTAGTAGTGACAATGCTATCGTCCAAAAGTAAAATACCAATAGCAATAGCTAAAAAAATATATCATAAAAACCAAGTGATAACTATTTCAACAACACATTTCTTTATTTAAAGAACAAAAGTTATCATGCTATACTTTGGAAGAAAAGACATCTATATAATATTTGTTTATATCATGACAATAATGTCTTGGAGACATCCATATCTTTTTTTCCTTGCTCCCATCAACATCACCATCATCCTATACTCATCCCATATAAAATATCAGTGAGTTATAACAAACATATTAACAAAAGATTAGCAAATAACTTACCAAAAAGTTTTGTAGAAGTCAGTCAATCATCACCCTCCAAGTTTCATCTACTGTTTTGTTCATCTTTTTAGGTCTGTAAAATTTAAAAAATCAAACAAGATATATTAAAAAATAATAAAGTAAAAGATTTTGATGTCTCTTACATAAAATATATGTGAAGATCAACAAATCGTCATATTCACAGCTTTTCTCATCTTAATCGTCCAGACATCCAGCTTTTTTGTCTCTATATCTCCATTCTAACATACCAGAACCACATCATAAATAAATGAGATTATAATGCTAAAAATTAAACAAAAATCACCATGAACTTAAAAAACGTACCTTGTGGTCGGAGGAGGTCGCCGGATCTTAAGGAGCGGCTACTGCTTGCCGGGGTGTGAGCAGAGGAGAAGAGAAAACGCAAGAAAGAGAGACAATAAAAGAGCTTGTTACGTGAGGGAGAGAGAGTTGAAAAATGACTCTCGTTAGAGTTGTTGTTTATATAGTGAAAAAAAATGTAGCTTAGAAATAGTGAAACAACAGTTACATTTGCTTTCGTAAATGTTATTAAATAAAAAATGGGCATTAAAATTGTTAGCAGTTATAATGTTTATATTAATGTTTAACTTATTAGGCTGTTACTTTTTTTTATTAAAAACATGTATGAATAAACTTTCCCAAAAAAGAAATGTTTTTTACTTAATTCTATTTTTAGAAAATGGGATAAATGCTTTATAAAGTAGTAGAGATAAAAGCTTTTAAAAATATTATAACTTAGGACTTTATCTTAGATTTTGATTAAATTTATTTTGTTATGTACTTAATATGAGTGATTGCGATTATAACTCATATATCATTGAAATTGTTATATAGTTATTTTATCATTTTTTAGATCATCATATCATTTTTGCATTTAAATTAGTTCAATCGAAAAACCACCAACCTTATTCGTTGTTTGACCTATTTACTTAAACAAGTTAAACCGGTCACAAACGGGTTACACGTGTTATGCATGTTTGGGTTAGGGCTTAGTTTATTGACACAATTAATAAATGGGTTGTATTTGGGTAGAGGCCATTGTCACACCCCCTTATTTGACATATAGCAGCGGAAGCTAAATTGGAGTATTACTTCATGAATCAACGGTCATAATAATAGAAAACGACTCAAAAGAGACGTTTTAGAAAATTTAGTTATCATTCAATATTATTTCAGAGTTTTACAAAAGGAGGTCCCAAAATACATATGAAAACATAGAGTTTGAATGATAACCAGTTTAGACGTCCTCAAGTCTAATGCCACTCCGTGTCATAGGTTGCTCAATTACCTGAGATAAACATGCTAAAAAGGTCACCACAAAGGTTGAGTGATATTCACAGGTTTGAAATGTAATAGTTGAATACAAGTTAATGTAATAGTAATAATTGCAAAGAATACAATTATCATGGTAAACAATATTATACTATTGCACTAAGCTCATGACACCGAAGCCTTAAGTAAATGTTATTCATAAGTTGTTGCCCCAAGCGGGTGCTTTGCCAAACACCCAAAGTTCCTCAAATGAAATGCGCCCGGTGGTCATGTATGTACCAGAACCTGGACGGGGAAGTTCAGTCCCAATAGATCTATTCACGGCATTCACGCTAACTTCGTAAAGTAATTAACGGTTCATGATAGTGGGGCCTTTTGGCAAATGGAGGTACTTAAGCAATAATATACCAAGATCAGTTGGAAAATACTTGTATTCATGGTTTATAGCATGTATCACCCCACGGAGTTTAGAAAACATGTAAATGTGGGACTATGAACTTACCTTGATAAGGTAGTTAATTGATTTAAAATTTAATTAAAATGGAAGTAAACAGCCTCGTCACGCAACTTGGGGGTAATATGTCAAGTCTTAGTTCGATTGTTTATATTTCAAAACTTTATTTCATAAAGTTTAATGTAAATGGTTTGTTTGTGAAAACATCGTATCACTAGTCGGGTTATCATAATCCAGAGGTCATGTAGTAAACGTTTGAGGAGTTAGGACACTTTAAATCATAAATTCAGCAACTCGTCAAAACGTCTATCCAAATGAAAGCCTCTCACATGAAATTCCCTAGTAACGTGATGCGTTATAGTTTAAATGATAAGATTTTATCTTTTTAAGTTTCTTCAAAAGTTAGTGGATGATAAATTATGTTATATATAACATAATTGTTTTATAATGTTTCGATCGATAAATGATAACGACAAATGTGTCGGACTTTAATAAAATCGAGTCTTATAATATTTAAATATATTTTTATAATTAATATAAATTTTTTACATTTTATGCCTTTGAGAATATGAAAATGACAATATATACCATTGGTGTATATTAATTTACACTTTTAACCCTTTAATTATATTTTAAACATCTAACCCTTAACTTAGAAATATGGCAAAACAGGCCCTTGTAGTTTAACTTTAGAGTAATTACAATTTCAGCCCCTCTAGTTATAAGTTTCAAGAATTTTACGATATATACCCCTTTGCATGAAACGTTTTGCATTTTAAGTCCAAAATCCATAATTCTTTTATTTTTGATATAAAAATCAATTTGCAGCTTATAGCTTATCATAATAAGCAAAAAATAAGTAAGTTTTACGAGCTTGTAGCTTATGAGCTTAAAAATCCAAAATGGGTACGTTTGGTTTTAAAATCTTAACCTGGTGGGTTTGAGCTTTTAGGGTTTGTTTTTAAGTTTATAAAAATGATAAAGAAGCTTATTAGAATAGCTTTTAGGATCAGCTTGTATCTTTTAGCTTATAGGGTTCACGAAAATAAGGTTTTAGGGTTTTAGGGTGCGTTTGGTTTAGGAAAACCAAACGTATAGGTTTAGAGTTCAAGAGCTTATTTCTTGTGATCATGAGAGATACATAAGAGCTTACTAAGGATCTAAAGCATGTCAAGAGTTTATTGAACAAGATGAAGACTTACTAGAACTTGAAAATGGGTCAAAAATGGTGAAATACAACCTGAAAACTTGGAGATGAATCAAGAACATATCTTTCTTAATCATTGGCTTCTTTCTTGGCTTAAACCCCTTTCTTTTCCTTCTTTGGTTCGAAATAGGTCAAGATCAAGTGAGTGTGTTTGATAAAATTATGTGTTTGTGAATATGTGTGTGTTTCGTGTATATATATAGGCCAAGGAAGAGTAGTGGCCAAGTTGTGTGGAGTGGTGGCCAAGATATAAAGAGTGGTGGTCAAGGGTTTGCTAGGTATGACTATTAGAAGCTAGGACTAGCTTGGAGAGGTGTTGAGAGGTAGAGAGGGGTTCGGTTATACATGTAGGTGACAAGGTGTTTTGCTTGGAGCTTAAGGGTGCAAGGTGATGACAAGTAGGTGATAAGAAGGTGAAAGGGAGCTAGCAAGGTGGTGACAAGGTGGTGGTGAGGTGGCGGCACAGTGGTGAAAGGGTGGTTGCTTGGTTTAGACTTGGTTCGAGCTAGTTAAGGTGTTACGGGTACATTAGGGTTTCGAGTTAGGGTTTAGGGTTTAGCTGAGTGTGTGGAATGAAATAGAGGGAAAGAAATGTTTAAATGTGGTGCATTGGAGTGTTGTTACTTATGCTTAAAAGGTGGTACGAAATCTACAAAGAAATTGGAGGAAAAATGGCTCATTTGAATCTTGTTTTAATTGACTTGTACTATGAGCTTAAAGGAGTTGTACTAGGGTTTTAGAGGGAAAAGGTATTCGAATTTCATGCATTGATAACTTGTACACATGCCTTATTAGCTTGAACATTTGTATTGTATGTAAACATTACATATAGTTAGGGTTTTGATATAAACGTTAACGTATAAAGTCCGTTTTATAATAAACGTTTTGAATTGTACGTTAAATAGATAACATATGGTAAAAATGGAGTTTAAACATATTGCTTGACATATTATAACATTTACTTGCTATAAACGTTGATGAAATTGGCATTGGTAGGTTGCATGAGCTCGTTTACTTTTGTAATGTAAGTTACGTTACATTATGGATGGAATAAAGAAAAAATATTTCCATGAAAATAGTTGCATCTAATTTAATAGATGGAAATTACACTGAGGAAAATTGCATCTAATTTAATAGATGGATAATTACATAGGGAAAAATTATGGGTTGTTATAGTCTCCCAACCTTAAAGAAATCTCGTCCCGAGATTTAGTTGGATGTTGTAGTGATGTTTGTAAATAGATGTGGATACTTGGCACGAATTTGATCTTCGCGTTCCCATGTAAATTCTGGTCCTTTTTAGAGTTCCATCTTACTTTGACTATAGGGATACGACTTTGTCTTAGTTGCTTGACTTCACGATCCATAATTTCTACTGGTTCTTCCACAAAGTTGAGTTTGTCATCGAGCCAAAGCTCTTTATGATGAGGGATTCGTCAGATAGGCATTTCTTTAAATAAAAAACGTGGAAAGTATTGTGGACATTACTGAGTTCTTCCGGAAGCTCAAGTTTATATGCCACTGGGCCGACCCTTTCAAGGATCTTAAATGGTCCAATGTACCGGGGGTTAAGCTTTCCTCGCTTTCCGAATCGTGTAAATTTCCACAAGTTTGCCCGCCTACCCTTTTCTTTCTTTTCTTACACTTTCTACCCTGTCTTTTCATTTTAATAAAATAGTTTTAATATTTTTAATTTTAGTTTAATAAAATTAGGGTTTAGTGTTTTTATTGATAAATTAGGGTTCAATTCAAAAAAGTTAGTTATAAAATTTGGGCATTTTTATATCATTTCATTTCTGCACACTTAAAGTAGTTAAAAAGCATTTTTCTTTAATTTTCCAGTTAAATTTGTAATTTCTAGGAATTAAAATAGGTTTTAGATATTTTCTTTTTCTTAAATAATTCATAAAAAATAGAAAAATAGTTGAAAATTTGTAATTCTTTTTGTGAAAATTTTCTTTTTAAATCTAGTATTTTTGAAAAATAAAAGTAGAATTTTAGTGTTTAATTTTAGAAATGGTTTATTTTTAGTAATTCATTTATCTTTAAAAATTCATAAAAAATACAAAAATAGTTAAAAAATTCTAATTTCTTTTTCCTAAAAATTTTCTTTTATAAATTTTGATTTTAGGTATAAAATTAGTAAATGAAGTGCTTTTAGATTTTTAAATTACATTTTTAGTCAACGTTTGTTAATTTTTCGTGCTAGTTAATCGTTTTTAGTTTGTGCTATTAAATTTGTAGTGTAATTCAAAATTCAACTCCAATCTTCCGACTGTATCGATTTTCCAGCACAGCCTCGTTGGGGATAAACGACCCGGGAACATTCTATACTACTTCTCGGTTTTATTGATTCTGCTTTTAGACTATTCTTACTATATATATTTTATATTTTATTATATTATATATATTTTAAGGTGTAGTTTGGCAGCGATCAATTTTTGGCGCCGTTGCCGGGGAAGTGCTGTGAACGATTATCGTTACGTTTGGCATTTGTGTTTGAATCTGTGAATATTTTCTTTTATAAACATATAAAAAATACAAAAATATTTTTCATTTTCTTTTATTAGTATAATTATCATATAAAAACAAAAGAAAAAACCAAAAATATAAAAACATTGTCCATAAAAAGAAATAAAATTCACAAATTGGTAAAAATACCAAAATATAATATTCTCAACTGAGGTATTATCATAATAACTTCCGGTGAACTTGTTGGTTCCCAACTCGAACAAAAGATTTAAAACTTGCCTTTGTGTCACTTGTGAAATACGGCTCACCTTTAATTGATAAACAAACTATAAGAGGTTTAAGGAGGGTTGTTTTCCGACGAACTACGACCCGAAAGGAGAAGGTTTTTAATAGCTTCGCGCTTTCCCGCTCCTCCGCTCCTTTGTGCGTTTGTCTTTTAAAGAGCTACCGTGAAACGAGTTGACTATTGGTTTAAGTTGTCTTATCATTTTGTCCGTTAAAATAAATTGTGAATTAATTGAAAAACCAAAAATAATCTTCTTTTTCTTCGTATCATTTAATTCTTTTCTTATCCATCTTAATGTTTAATTCTTATGACGTCATTCGATTATCGTTTGAATCCGATTTACGCGATTAAAGAATGCTCACTTAGGAGTTTTTGTACACTGCAGACTTTTTTGTTGTTCAAAAAATGGTCATGAAGACAAGATTCTTGTTCCTAAACCCCCTCGAAATTGTGCAAGGTGTGGAACCCCGGTTGATGGTCCGTATTGTCAAGGATGTGCTCTTTTACGAAAGAAATTTAAGGAAGATTTGTTTACATATTGTGTGGAAAATGAATTTTTCGAAGACCTTCAAGATACTTCCGAGTCATCCGATGACAATACCAACGTTGTTAATGCTCCTCAAGAGCCATTCGTTGGTAATCAGGACCCCGGTGAAAATTCCTCACCAAGTCCTCTACACATTGACCATTGTTGGACACGATTGCTGTGGATTCGTTAGTTGGAATCTTTTGTCGTCAATGCATTTGTAAGTCTTGTGGGAAAGGTGCTCATTACGGTTATAATTGCCCTCCGAGAGTTCCGATTATCTCTAATCCGGAACCTTGTAAAAATCAAACCATTGATGAGCCCCTACAAAACTTGCAAAGTTTGCAACAACAATGTCTTCTTGGTACATGCCAAAAATGTGGTTGTAATGAATACAATGGAGTTTGTTTTTATTGTACGATTGGAAATGGAACACCAAGCAATTTTTCAACTCCGTACTCTTCTAACGATTCTCCAAGTGTTGCAAACCATCCTCCACAATCCCAATACGTGCCATACTCTTGTGAGTTATGTGGGAACGATTCTCATTACGGTTACGATTGTCCACCTCAAGTCCCGTTTGTCTACAATCAGGACCCATGGTATTCAATCAACACTTTGATTATTTTCCACAAACTTCACCGAGTTTTCCACAACAATATCTTTGTTGTGAAAATTGCGGGGGTCCTCATGAAACCTTCCAATGTCAACCAATGAATGAAGACTATTATCATGAGCAAAATTCTTGCTATGATTCAAATTCTTTTGGTTTTGACCAAGTTCAACCCCCGCAATATACCGTCAATCATCCAATCTTCAATTCCCAAAATGACCTTCTCAATTCTCAAAATAAGCTTATGGAACAAATGACAACCTTACGTGATTTGGTTGGTCAAGCTATACAAAAGAAGGAAGAAGAAAAGCGAATTGCGGAAGAGCAAGCGGCTAAAGATCGATATTGGAAGATTCCCATTTGCTACGATGATGACGAAGACGATACCATTGCAATCACACCCGTTTTACCAATCGAGGAACCCGATAACTCTATTTAATTAGGGGCCCGACAAGCATCTTGACACTATTCCGGAAACGGAATCGGACGAATTCATAAAGTCTAGTGTTGAGGACCTTGTCCCAATCCCAAGTGAGTCCGAGGGTATTCCCGACAAAATGTGTGATGTGCCTCTTTTTGAAAATACCACCCCTCTTAATACTCTCAATGAACATTCTGAGATTGTTGTCAATTCCAACGATGATAATTCTTCGAGTGATGAGATACTACTACGGTGAGGATATCGAGTAGTCGATGCCTCACCTCCCGATGTTAAGATCGTCCAGCTTAGAGGTGTGGGAGAATGTTGTTCCGACGTTGGAAGTATTGATGATGATAAACTTTTAACAATCAAAGACGATATCCTTCGTGAAAAATTGTTGAATGTCAATCTTCTTATTGCTAAGATCGATGCATTAAGAGATAATCCCACTCCATCTTCCGAAGTTGTGATCAAGTCTACCTCCACATTTCCTAATCTTTTCTTGGAGGAGACTAACACCTTTGATAATTCTATTCCAGAATCTGAAACTTTCTGCTTTGATTTGGAAGAGATTAGTAGTGGCAGTACCACTACTCATGTTGATTTTTCTCAATATGATTCGTTTATCTTTGATCTTTCGAATGATCAGTTTCCTCCTGCCGATAGGAGTGACCTTAATCATGAGGAGTTCGCCGATGAACTCACTCACATCATGTCTCTTCCGAATCTTGAATGTTTCAAATTTAAGATTGAGCCCGATCCGGGAGATTTGACTTCTATTGACCCCGGGATTCGTAAGAATGCTTCTACGACTAATGTGAATGTACCATTAGAGGATGACCAATCTTCTCTCTTCGCTTATGTTGTATGGATCTTTCTTGCTTTTCTCACGTATCCCGTTGTCCCTCCATATCTTCTCTCCACCAGGAATGAAGATACCATTTTTGATCCCGGCATCTCAATTTATCATTCTTTTATGCCGGATGTATCTCATCGGAGTGGAACTTTCATGAAATTCAATGTTTATCCAAACCACTTGAATGAAAGTCCGATGATGATTTTACCTTCCACTTGCTTCCCCATGGACCAATGAATTCGGGGTCGAGTCGAGCTTGTGACTCGGTTAACAAAAACAAGGCGCTTCGTGGGAGGCACCCCATGCTTATCAGTAGTAGTAATAAATAAGTGTTTTTGTGTGAGGCTTACATTTTCCATTACCCGTGTTTTGTCCATGTTTTGTGTGCTTTGTGTTGTATGTCCAGGATTTCCCGGATTGTGAAGACTCTCATCTACAAGAGTTTCACATCCTCAGCTTCATTTTGGGAATCCAGTATCCAAATCTAATCGACTAACGTTTTATCTTTTGGCACACTTCATAAACGGCCTTAGATTTGCGTAGGAACCCCTTTGAAACATCGAGGACGATGTTTAGTTCTAGTATGGGGGGGGATCTTCGATTTGATTTTTGCCTGCAGTCGTTGTTATCACGTAATCCCGTTTTTACCACCAAATTTTTGCAAAAAAAAAAAAAATATAAAAAAAAAAAAAAAAAATTGAAAAATTTTAAAAAAAATTTTTCAAAAATAAAATAAGTGTTTTGTCACAGTTTTGACTTTCCTAATTGGTAGAATGAGAATAATTTTTGACTCGATCGGGCGTGTTGAGCCCTAGCTAGTTCCTCAACTTACCGCTTGTAGGCTAAGCTTTCACGAATTCTATTGCTTCGAATTTTAATAAGGTGAAGAACAAGAAGTGATAGAGTTAAATATAAGTTTATGTGCTGAGCAAGATCTCTAAAACTTATATGAGTAACTTGTGGCTTTTTTACCCATTAGCTCTGAATCCAACCAAATCATACGTGCTCAACTCAATCAACTAATTAATCAATTTTTTATGAAAAAGCTTCAAATTTGTAAACTTGATTCTTAAAGCGAGATTATCTGTTTTTAATAATTCGAAAGTTAAAATGCCAAAGAAGCGATGAATGAAGTATGAATGCAAAAATGCATGAATATTGAAATAATGCCAATGACGCAACATTAGAATAATATTGGAAACAAGTAAAAGATGTTGTCGTGATATCCACCCGCTAACCACAGAGGTGGGGAGTTTACAAACTAAGACAATTATCCTAAGCCAAATTAGGAAGAATGTGTTGTTTGTGATTTCCCACTACGCTAGCAACGGTAGTGGTTTTTCAAACTAAAACAACGAGTCGTTGTTGTGATATCCTACTAGGGAGCGAGGCCTAGGTAGGTGTTCAAACTAAGCAACGCATTCCTAGCTTTAAGAACTTATGATTATAATGACGAAGATGTTGCAAAAAGTTCTACAGTTAAAATCTCGTTCTTTAAAATCAAGTTACAAGGTCCTAATAAGTTGTTGCTTTGAGTCATGATTCATCTTGAATTACGACTATGAAAATAAGTTGATCTATGATTGAGTCGAAATGATAACACATTTAAATCTATACCTTCATGTTGGTAGTTTAAAAAGTTCACAAGTCATAAGTTATGAGTGCTAGCATTTAGACTTATATTGACAAAGAATGATCTTGTTAATTGCTTGGTTTGGAACTAAGTGAAAAATCGGGGACGATGAATTTATCCGTCAGTGGACATCCGTAGATTATTCTATGGGCCGTTACTCATTCTAAATACCCAGTGTATTAATAAAATAAAGGAAGTCAAACATGAAGTCGAGAAAAGAAAAAGAAAAATCCAAAAATATTAAGGGATAGTATGTATAAATAAAAAATGGTGAAAACGGACCTGTCGAGCTATTGATTCTTTAGTTTCCCCCTTGCGAACCTTGCTACTTATCGAGGTAATTAGTCTGTAAGGGTAATGAGAATTCTTAGTTTTCCTAAATGTTTACTTCATAACATTGACGTGAGGACACGGAATACCTTAGAAGGGGGATTTGGTATGTCATAATTACACTACCCTTTTACCTTTAAAAACAAGGCTAAAATAACCAAAAACGACTTAAAATCCAAATATACGCTTGTTTTGCTAATTGTATGTGCAGGAGACGGAAATTAAGAAAAGGACTAAAAAAGAAGCCAATATCGACAAAACCGGACTCGGAATGTAAAAACGAAAATGACAAAGTCAAAGTCCCAAGCCCAAGCCTGAAAAAGTCAACCCAAGTCAACCCCGACAAATCCAAAAGTCAACATGTGAAGAAAAATAAGTTTGAGGGTTAAAATTGCCAAACCCTAAACTTATATTTATAAGAGAAAAAAGAAGAAAAAGAAAAGAAGGGTGCAAACTGCCAATATGGCAAAGATATACTCCAAGGGGCCATTCTGCCAAAGTCCCTAACTTATAACCACCAAGGACGGTTGATGCAAAGAGTGTTATAACTTTTGGGGACTATTTCTGCCAAGTCCCCAAAAGTTATTTAACCACAAGGACCATGGATGCAATGAGGCATATAATCATGAGGGGCCATTATTGCCAATTCCCCAAACTTCCACCCTGTCAATTAAAAAACAGACACTGTATATCTTTTCCCCCATTTCCCGCCCTTTTTGATTGTCTTCCCCAAACAACACCCGTTTTATCCCCCACCTCGACTAAAGTAAACCGACTAGATCACATCACCAAAATCAAAAACAAAGAAAAATCACCCTCTCCACTAAAACCCTTGTCACATGTTACCTTGCCAAGTTGGAGATCCCACGCTTCCCAATCAAATTCGATGGCTATGATGAAACCAAAGAAGCACAAATGGAAATTAAAGGCTGAGATTGCTTTGGGCTTTTTCCTCTCACAACACAAACACAAGAAGCACAACAAAAAGACCTGGGACATCTATAAAAGAGAGAGATGAACAAGTAGTTTGGAGTAGTTAAGTTAGTTTGATTCTCAGTTGAATTTTTCGAATCTTTAGCATTATTCCTTTTTAAGTTTTTAAGAGATATCAGCTTTAAATCACTTGTACCTTATTATTCAATTTGTACTTTTACATTTTAAGTATTAAACTTACTCCTTAAGTTTTCAATTGTCTTTGTATTTCAAATTAAGATGATCTTATCTAATAAGCTCTCATAAGCTCATTTGAAGCTTATACGTGTTAATAAGCTCAAATCCAGTCAAATCCTTATTTTAAGTCATTCATTCTTTCATTTTGTTCATTTCACATTAAAAAATGATCACTAGAGGTCATTTGATGCATTTGGATTCTATTGAGGAGAAATAAGCTAATTCAGCTTATTGAGCTTAAAGCTCAAGGTATAGAGGCAATTGTGCCACTTTAGGTTTTGATTAGAGGTCACTCACTCAGATAGAGTGACCTAGGTTCAGAGACTCCATTCTCAGGTTTATATTCAAGTCTTTGATTTTAGCTTAAATTTAGCTTAATCCTTTAGCTTATTGTATTTGTTTGTGTTTAATCATGTTTACTATTGTTTAGATAAGTTTAGAGTTTCAAATGTTTTAATTGATTGAAGCTAGAATCAATTTAGCTTTAATTTCTTCAATTCTGTCAAATTAGTTTAAGAAAAGCTAGCTGAGAAAGTGCTTATTTCTTATTAATAAGATAGGTATTTTAGGGTTAAAATAGTTTAGATAGTTTAGTTATAGTGAGAGTAGATATAAAGATTCAGTTGCTTTAGCTTGAAAATAGGTTTTGAGTACAAGTTAGGTTAGACAGAATTTTCTAAGGAGTGTTTGGATTTAGGTTACTTTGACTTTTAAAGTCAAAACTATTCTGTCTAAATATTTCATTTAGCTGAGTTTAGTCAAGTTAACAAGTGTACAACAGGTTTTAAGAGTTAGTGTGAAGAATTTAAGAGTTTTGAGCTTAAAAAAGATTAAGCTTGCACATGACAGTTTTATTGTGCAAGTAATTTATGATCTAGTGTTTCAATCTTTTCTAATTGTTCAAGTTTTTAGTTATTGTAGACTTAGATACATGTAGTTTAGAAGGATTATGAGAGTTTTTCATCTCAAAGTTTAGCCTGCAATTGAGTATACACCAAGTACAAACAGCAACAATATATAGCACAGGATTGGAGTGTTGGCTTATTACTTCAAGAAATTCATTTCTAGTTGTAATTTTGAAAAACCTTTTATCTAGATTAGTTTTACATCAATAGAATAGCTTAAATTCCAAAGTTAGTTCTCTTCATGAGGCTTGAGTTGTCGGGATGCATATGCAATAACTTTTTCTCTTTGCATTAACACTGCTCCTAAACCTTTGAGTGATGCATCACAGTAAACGACAAAATCATTGTTTCCTTTTGGTAATGCTAATATTGGAGCTTCACAAAGCTTCTATTTTAGCAGTTGGAAGGCTGACTCTTGGTCTTCTCCCCAGATATACTTCTTGTTTTTCTGAGTTAATTCAGTCAAAGGCTTTGCAATCGTTGAAAAATCTTTAATAAATCTCTGATAGTAGCCGGTGAGTCCTAAGAATTGGCGTATTTCTGTAGGTGTAGTAGGAGATACCCAATTCTTAACTGCTTCAATCTTGGCGGGGTCAATGTGAATTCCTTGACTGTTAATCACGTGCCCGAGAAATTTCATGATATTGATCCAGAAATCACATTTGGAGAACTTGGCATATAATTTCTCCTTTTTGAGTAATTCTAAGATTATTCTCAGGTGATATGTGTGTTCTTCTTTGTTACGAGAGTAGATGAGAATATCATCGATGAACACTATCACAAATTTATCCAAGTATGGTTTGCACACACGGTCCATGAGGTCCATGAACACAGCAGGCGCGTTAGTTAAACCAAATGGCACCACTTGGAATTCGTAGTGTCCGCATCGTGTTCTAAAAGCAGTTTTGGGAATATCTTCGTCCCTGACTCTCAGTTGGTGATAGCCTGATCTCAAGTCATTTTTTGAGTAAACACTCGAACCTTAAAGTTGGTCAAATAAATCATCGATCTTGGGTAATGGGTAACGATTCTTTACGGTGAGTTTATTCAACTCTCGGTAATCGACACACATTCTGAAAGATCCGTTTTTCTTTTTAACAAATAAGACAGGAGCTCCCCAAGGCGAAGTACTTGGTCGGATAAAACCTCGGTCTGCTAACTATTGTAGTTGATTTGATAGTTCCTGCATTTCTGAAGGAGCTAATCTGTAAGGTGCTCGGGCTACTGGTGCCGCTCCTGACATTAAATCTATTTGAAATTCTACTTGGCAAACTGGAGGAAGGCCGGGTAGATCTTCAGGAAAAACTTCCGAAAATTCTCTATAATCTGGCTCTGATACCAATCTGTAACACCCCCTTATTTGACATATAGCAGTGGAAGCTAAATTGGGGTATTACTTCATGAATCAACAGTCATAATCATAGAAAACGACTCAAAAGAGACGTTTTGGAAAATTTAGTTATCATTCAATATTATTTCAGAGTTTTACAAAAGGAGGTCCCAAAATACATATGAAAACATAGAGTTTGAATGATAACAAGTGTGGACGTCTTCAAGTCCAATGCCACTCCGTGCCATAGATTTCTCAATTATCTGAGATAAACATGCTAAAAAGGTCAACACAAAGGTTGAGTGAAATTCACAAGTTTGAAATGTAATAGTTGAATATAAGTCAAAGTAATAGTAATAATTGCAACAAACACAATTATCATGGTAAACAATATTATATTATTGCACTAAGCTCATGACACCGAAGCCTTAATTAAATGTTATTCATAAGTTGTTTCCCCAAACGAGTGCTTTGCCAAACACCCGGAGTTCCTCAAATGAAATGCGTCCGCTGGCCATATATGTACCAGAACCTGGAGGGGGAAGTTCAATCCCGGTAGATCTATTCACGACATTCGCGCTTACTTCGCAAAGTAATTAACGGTTTATGATAGTGGGCCCTTTTGGCAAATGGAGGTACTTAGGCAATAATATATCAGGATAACATACAGTTGGAAAATACTTGTATTCATGGTTTATAGCATGTATCTCCCCACGGAGTTTATAAAACATGTAAAGGTTGGACTATGAACTCCCCTTGATAAGGTAGTTGATTGATTTGAAATTTAATTCAAATGAAAGTAAACAACCTCGTCACGCAACTTGGGGGTAATATGTCAAGTCTTAGTTCGATCATTTATATTTCAAAACTTTATTTCATAAAGTTTAATGTAAATGATTTGTTTATGAAAACATCGTATCACTGTTCGGGCTATCATAATCCAAAGGTCATGTAGTAAACTTTTGAGGAGCTAGGACAATTTAAATCGTAAATCCAGCAACTCGTCAAAACGTCTACCCAAATGAAAGCCCCTCACATAAAATTCCCTAGTAACGTGATACGTTATAGTTTAAATGATAAGATTTTATCTTTTTAAGTTTCTTCAAAAGCTAGTGGATGATAAATTATGTTATATATATAACATAATTGTTTTATAATGTTTCGATCGATAAATGATAACGACAAATGTGTCGGGCTTTAACAAAATCGAGTCTTATAATATTTAAATATATTTTTATAATTAATATAAAAATATTACATTTGATGCCTTTGAGAATATGAAAATGACAATATATACCCTTGGTATATATTAATTTACACTTTTAACCCTTTAATTATATTTTAAACATTTAACCCTTAACTTAGAAATATGAAAAAACAACCTTTGTAGTTTAACTTTAGAGTAATTACAATTTCAGCCCCTCTAGTTATAAGTTTCAAGAATTTAACAATACATACCCCTTTGCATGAAACGTTTTGCATTTTAAGTCCAAAATCCATAATTCTTGTATTTTTGATCTAAAAATCAATTTGCAGCTTATAGCTTATCATAATAAGCAAAAATAAGTAAGTTTTACGAGCTTGTAGCTTATGAAAAGAGCTTATGAGCTTAAAAATCCAAAATGGGCACGTTTGGTTTTAAAATCTTAACCCGGTGGGTTTGAGCTTTTAGGGTTTGTTTTTAAGTTTATAAAAATGATAAAGAAGCTTATTAGAATAGCTTTTAGGATCAGCTTGTAGCTTTTAGCTTATAGGGTTCACGAAAATAAGGTTTTAGGGTTTTAGGGTGCGTTTGGTTTAGAAAAAACAAACGTATAGGTTTAGAGTTCAAGAGCTTATTTCTTGTGATCATGAGAGATACATAAGAGCTTACTAAGGATCTAAAGCATGTCAAGAGTTTATTGAACAAGATGAAGACTTACTAGAACTTAAAAATGGGTCGAAAATGGTGAAATACAACCCGAAAACTTGGAGATGAATCAAGAACCTATCTTTCTTAATCCTTGGCTTCTTTTTTGGCTTAAACCCCTTTCCTTTCCTTCTTTGGTTCGAAATAGGTCAAGAGCAAGTGAGTGTGTTTGATAAAATTGTGTGTTTGTGAATGTGTATATGTTTCGTGTATATATAGGCCAAAGAAGAGTAGTGGCCAAGTTGTGTGGAGTGGTAGCCAAGATATGAAGAGTGGTGGCCAAGGGTTTGCTAGGTATGACTATTAGAAGCTAGGACTAGCTTGGAGAGGTGTTGAGAGGTGGAGAGGGGTTCGGTTATACATGTAGGTGACAAGGTGTTTTGCTTGGAGCTTAAGGGTGCAAGGTGATGAAAAGTAGGTGACAAAGAGGTAAAAGGGAGCTAGCAAGGTGGTGGTGAGGTGGCGGCATGGTGGTGAAAGGGTGGTTGCTTGGTTTAGACTTGGTTCGAGCTAGTTAAGGTGTTACGGGTACATTAGGGTTTCGGGTTAGGGTTTAGGGTTTAGCCGAGTGTGCGGAGTGAAATGGAGGGAAAGAAATGTTTAAATGTGGTGCATTGGAGTGTTGTAACTTGTGCTTAAAAGGTGGTACAAAATCTACAAAGAAATTAGAGGGAAAATGGCTCATTTGAATCTTGTGTTTAATTGACTTGTACTATGAGCTTAAAGGAGTTGTACTAGGGTTTTGGAGGGAAAATGTATTTGAATTTCTTGCATTGATAACTTGTACACATACCTTATTAGCTTGAACATTTGTATTGTATGTAAACATTACATATAGTTAGGGTTTTGATATAAACGTTAACGTATAAAGTCTGTTTTATAATAAACGTTTTGAATTGTACGTTAAATAGATAACGCATGGTAAAAATGGAGTTTAAACATATTGCTTGGCATATTATAACGTTTACTTGCTATAAACGTTGATGAAATTGGCATTGGTAGGTTGCGTGAGCTCGTTTACTTTTGTAATGTAAGTTACGTTACATTATGGATGGAATAAAGCAAAAATCTTTCCATGAAAATGGTTGCATCTAATTTAATAGATGGAAATTACACTGAGGAAAATTGCATCTAATTTAATAGATGGATAATTACATAGGGAAAAATTGTTGGTTGTTATAGCCATAATAACCCGTCAACCCGCAAACCCGAACACGACTCGATTGACGCCCTACGTATAGTGCATTAGTTTGTTTGACTAGACGACGCACACCCGCGCAACGCGACGGTGTATAGCGGCAAATAATTATACTTGCAAACCGTGATTCTGGTTCGACCCTTGATGTAAAGCGTGTGTTTTTTGAAAAACAAAGCGTGTGTTATTTACAAGTAGTATAGTGTTTGTTCAGTTCAGTTTTGGTGAATGAATAAGTGTGGTGCCAGCATCCCATTTTACATTTTTAGGGTACATTTGGAGTCTGCAGCTCCCATGTACAATTTGATATGATATGATACGATATATTTTTGGTTATTTAGTCAAAGCGTGTGGCATGCTTTTGACTTTTGTTTCGAGCTCGTGTGGCATTTCTATATGTTTTGTTTGGCTACTTATCCGTTCAATTCTTATGATATATGAAATCTTTGTTACCAGGTTATGGTAATTCCATTCCGTTTACTTTTGCATATTTGATCTATGTGTTTTGTATATATCTGTTTACAGAGCCTTTAGCTCAGCCGCATTTCTTTTCTCCGCGACAGGTAATAAGAGGGAAGCTGGGTTATGAGTAAAGAGTGCTTAGGATCTCATATCCTTAGCCCAACCCTAACTCATTTATTCTTTTGATGTCATACGAAAATTGTTTATCAACATCTATTAAAAAAACTTATTAAATGAAACTGGTGACCAGCCAATAAAACAAAAAAGAGAACCTGGAAAGGATAGCCCACCGTCGACCAGTCTCTGCCGCCGCCGTCATCCTAATCCAACCGTCGTCGGTGACCTCCTCATCGAGCCACAACTGCCTTGGTTCTCCTCCATCACACAACCTTCGACACATATATAAAGGATAAAACTCAAAACAAATCCAAACCATTACACAACCATCGTCCTCCCTCTAGCACAACCATCAAATAGATGCGTGATTATTTTTTCCGGCGATAAAGAAAAAGGGGTTGGTGACGGCTAGAATAATACTTCTAATGTGGCGGTTGTGTTTTTGTATTTAGGGTTTCAAGAGAGATGTTTTTTCTCTTATGGTAAATCAACGAAGTGCCAAGATCATCTACACAAAATGGTTTATAGTAATTCTTTTCATAGAAATTAAAAATTAAAATAGTAAAAATGATTATACATAAATTTTGGATCCAGATTCATGGATGGAGGCTGCGAAAGTAACTAGGTTTTAAAGATGTGGATTTCTCTAACAGATCTAGCGATATTGGGTATCACAGATGGTGATAGGATTTTGAGGGTTGAGAGGAAGAGAGGGGGTCGTTTTTTTGTCCTAAGTAATAGATCTGTAAAATAAAGAGACGATAGTTTTATTTTGGAGGCTAGGGTTTGATGAGAGATAAGTCTGTGAGGGAGAATAAGGGTATGTTTGGTACCAAAGATTATGAGGGAGATTGTGATTATTTTAAAAAATTAAGTTATTTAAAATATAAGTTTTGTTTGGCAAATGAACTTATATAAGATTATAAAAAAAATAATCTTTCACAATATCTTAAAATCAAATGCTACTTCATGTAGCTTATAAAAAATAATCTCTTTTCATAATCTTCATCTCCATCTCCATCTACAACTTCATCTCCAGTTCCAGTAATAGTTACTTTCGCCAAACATACCATAAATGAGAGAATATACAACTGATCGTGTAGAATAAGTTTCCAAAATAAAGGGAGGATTTTAAAAATAATTTAGAATACCATCTATACCCTTGATTTATTTTCTTTATCCAAAATAAGTAGTAGATATTTACAAAATGACATCATGCATTGATATGATGTACATCATGCATTATTATGAGTAAAAAAGCTATGGTTCTGTATTGAAAATCTCACATTATATTATATTATTAAATTATATAGTAAATTGCAAAAATGGTCCTTGTGGTTTGGTCAAATTGCAGATTTGGTCCATCGAATTTCAAAATTGCAAAAACAGTCCTTATTTTGAAGGTTTGGTTCCACTTTGGTCTTTGGTCGAACTAAAATGACTAAAATGCCTCTCTTAACGGACTGTTTTTGTAAAAGAACAGAGGGGTATTTTAGTCATTTTAGTTCGACCAAGGACCAAAAGTGAAACAAACCATATAAAATACCTATTGTACATTCAACCCATTGTGAATGTTGCCACATAATCATACATTTAATATAAGTGTTTCTCTGCCTACACGGTGTTTATACGATATTGTGAGCTCAAAATCATTTTATTTCTTTCGAGACTTAATTAATTGTATACTATCCTAATGGGCTTAGTTTGGCCTGTTCAGTTTGGTCCAATACCTGTTGGTCACTCATTTCTTATCTTCTCTCTCATTCTCTATGTCTCTCACCGCCCCAAATATACACTGGATTCTTGAAGCTTCTTCCACCCTCTTCAAACTTATTTCCACCAAACTAAAACCACCATTACAAAGTCAGAGGTCATCTAACACACTCCAAAACCCTCCATTTATTTAGCCATCTCATTTATCTGCTCCATCTAATTTTTAGGTTCTTTTTGCTGGGCCATTATTTTTTCTTTATGGTGGAGTTTGGTTGAATACACAATGGTTACCTCTTTCTTTCTCTCATCATATATCAGTCGATTGTTTCTACTTAAACAACATCCGGCACATGAATTTTGGTAAGTTTGTTTTTAATTTTGTTAATTTTCAATATCATTTCGGTTATTTAGCCCCGCCGCAACGCGCGGGTTCTTTTGCTTGTTATATACTATATATTATATAATAATTTATATAATAAAAAGATAAAAAGATGTTGATGGGCCGGGCCAACAGTGTATTATTTATATTAAGGTCGAAAAAGGTGTACAACACTCGAGACTCCAAACTCGATTTCTCTCCATATCCAAAACTCGCCATTTAGGGTTAGGTTTATTTTATTATATTCCTTTACTTTTTCCATGGCGCATAGAGGAAAAAGGATGCGATCCACGGATGAAAATCCTCTTAATGTTATAGTTTCTGATGCAAACCCAGCAAGGGGAGGCCGTAAGCATGCTAGGATGGCTGATTTAGTTTTTGAGAAGCATGATTGGATGATACCTGTATTAGTTCCGGGAGATCCCGAAGAAGACGCTTTTGAACAAGACCCTTTTGAGAAGTTTGATAAAAGGAGGTCTGTTTTAGTTCAAGGAGAACCGGAAGAAGACTCTATTGATTATGACCCTTTTGCGAAGTTTGATAAAACGAGGTCTGTTTTAGTTCAAGGAGAACCGGAAGAAGACTCTATTGATTATGACCCTTTTGCGAAGTTTGATAAAACGAGGTCTGTTTTAGTTCAAGCATGTTGATTTTGAGGAGTATGACAGGTTGAATTGGTTACCTCTGATACAAATCTAAGCAGTGACAGTACAATGATATCTTGTCCATTTGTTTACTGTCCTTTTTGGTTACAGTTCACTAGTTGATTGTTATCCAGTGTCATACTTGTTTTATCTGATTAGTGCGTCAAGTAAATGTGTGGTTTGTTGGTTTGGCTCCTTAGTTTAGTTTGTGAGTCTCTATTCGCTTGGCTTTGCTTTTTGTTTTGGTTTCTTGGGTCCCTTTCTTGTGTAATCCTTTTTTAGTGTTATTTAGTTTGTTGCCATTTAAAAAAAATGATGATAGTTTAACTTTGTCACATGATAAGGTTAGTAATGACGAGGTTGCATAGGCTATTCTTGATGAAATTTTATTCATTCGTTTATTACCCCAACAATTACACTTTGAAAGTCACACTCTTGTTTAATGAAACTCATTATACAGATTTACAACCAGGAGAAAGAGGAGAATAGAGGAAGCCAGTATGGATTGCTAATAGTTTATTATCTATTCTATTTTACTTTTATTTTACATCATTAGGTTTTTTTAAGCCAAAGTGTGAAAAAACAATAAAATGTTACAGATTCCTTATTAAGAGTCTGAATTCATATGTTGTTCAATTTTGTTCCATTATTCTGCCAAAATCATCTATGACAGTCTGTTTTGTGCGCTGTTGTTATTAATGCGAGTAGGACTTGTGGACGCATATTTTCTCTGTTGGAACAAATACAGTATGTCCTACCATAGTTGTTAGTTAGGTTTTGTTTGGCTAAAGCTTATTTGGAAGCCCTCTTTTGTATAAATTAAAAAAAAAATACATCCAACTTACCCAAACTTGTTGTTGATAAGTGAAAGGCTAAAAAAGTGCTGCTTGCATAATCTCTTCCCTCCCAAGGTTGAGCCTTTTACGATTTCACCCAAACACTTTCGTCAGTTTTGTTACATTTTGTATATTGGGTGCTCAATATAACGTTCCTTGACAGTTGAATGTCCTTTGCCTCAACACAACTACTGGAATTTCTCAAATCTACAAGTGAGAATTTTGTTAAAAAGATATTTTCGAAAGTTTATTATATGTTCGTGCCCTTTAATTTCAAACTAGTACTAGCATTTTGTACTAAACAAAGTCGTAATGTACTTTCTCAGGTTGCGTTTGAAGAGGGTGGCGTGCTACACGTGGTTAACAATGTCTGTTGGTTGCAAATGTGTTTTTCTTGTGATTTTTTTTATTACTTTGTTTGCAGATCCATTTTGCTCTATCTATGGCCGTAGGAGGAGAGGAGATCTAATAACTATGCTTCCTGTCGTGGTCGTGGTAAGTAGGATCAACACATTTCAATTGCATTTACACATTTCCCCCATTATAGGTAGTATAGATATATAGATAAGTAGATATGTAGAGATGTAGATGTAGATGTAGGATCAAACTTGTCATTATGCTTTATTCAAAGAATCATTGTTTAACAACTCATGGCAATTGCCTAAATCTTTATTGATTCTAATTATGGCTTATACCTCTTTTTACACAGGTTGTATCTCCCTTTCCAGCTACTCATAAGATTGAAATGTATTCCATAAGCAGGTATGAGAAAGTTATGGAGGAGAAGAGATTGGGAATGCATTCAGATATATTCTTATATTCCAATAATAAAACCAGTACTGATTCTCATTTATAGGGAGGACATACTGTAATCTATAGTTCCAAATTAACTTACATATTCTTGTTTGCTGATTACAGTGATACAGATCTCATTTTAATACGGGTTCTTCATCTTGGAAGCATGAACCTCAGATCTTTTACTAAGCTGTGCTGACAGACCGTAATCCATCCTTACTTAAATTTCTGTTTTCAGTTTGGTTTGAATTGGTAGCCGAAGTTGTTGACTATCTGTTCTTCACGTAGAACTAATTCGGAACGTGTGAAGCGGTTTGACACAAGCTTGCTTTTGGAGGACTACACCATGTAAGTAAATTTCTCAAACGTTTACTTTTACTTTTACGGAACGATTCTACCTAACCATTTACAATATTCAAACAAATTTATGTTTAGCACTAGTTTAACATTTTTCGCTAGGTTTTATAATCAAATTCCCACTTTTGACATCATTCGAACTAGAGAAAGAAAATCATTTGTAACAAATTTTAAAGATTGTAATATTGTACCAGACACACACTCTGGTACTATGAAACTCTTCTCATCACTTGATTCAGTGCACAAAAGTGGTTTCACTCTTTTTACCAAGTGCGTCATCAGAATTTGAAAGAGTATGCAGGTGGTTTACTTGTAACTACTTGTTTCTATTTTTGTAGACTTTGATAACCCCTTGAAGAAACAGACTTGTGGATATCCATCTGAACCAGAGCCTGTAACTCTGAAAGTGAAGTTTGGCTATTATTCATCTAAAACGTTTTATTCAAGAATATTACTATTATTCGCATATTAACAGAACAGTGTTTATTATCTATAATATTAATGAAATATGAAACATTATCTTATCTTAACTACATATAAAGGGAAAATGGGATTTTCTTGAAAGTGAAAAGTTGAAAACTGAATTTTAATTAAGGAAAGGTTGAAACAGGTTTTAATATCATGGCCGGAGCAATGGTTGAAAAGGAAAGTATTCAATTATTAAACAATAGATCATTAATCCAAAAGCTTCTTCCATACACTTCTAATCAGTTTCAATATCAATTCATAATCTTCTTCCACAAACTTTGCCCAAATCAGTTTCAATATCAAGTCAAAACCCGATTCACAAGAAAATCCCGGTTCTTATTCACAACGGCAGACCGGATTATGAGTCTGGAATCATTGTTCAATATATTGATGATGTTTGGAATGATAACGCTCCGTTGTTTCCTTCTGATCCTTGTGTTAAAGCTCGTGCTATGTTTTGGGCTGACTTTATTGACAAGAAGGTATCTGACTTTGACTTTTCTTGATTTTACATAGAGGAATGATTGTCTTCTGTATTAATTAACGAATATATAATTTTGTATGATTGTCTTGTAGGGTGTTTGGGATTGATTATGAAAATGGTTTATTTGCTTATTATGTTTTGCTATCGTCAATCTTCGGTTGATAAAAAGTTTAACTGTATTAAAATTGTGAATTGATTATTTGATCATTGTTTTGAATAAGCAACTTGAAAATTACTATAAGCAGTTTTAATGTGCAAACTGTAACACCTTAAATTAGTACTGTAATAAGTTTGGATTAAGGTTTCCAGCAAGGTTTTTTTATTTACATACTGTGTTAGCTACATTTCACAAACTTTCTGTATATCACTTATACAAGAAACTCAGCTTGTACTATAATAATGATCGAATTGGGACTAATTGCAAACTAACTTATAATCTTCCCATTAATGAGTAAAATTAGGATCATGTACAATTGTGGTTATGGAAATGCAGCTAAACCAACTTGGGAAGAGTTTGTACACAACAAAAGGGGAAGAACACGAAGCATCAAGGACAGAGTTCATAGACGGCCTTAAATTGCTTGAAGGATAGCTTGGAGACAAACCTTACTTTGGAGGTGAAAGTTTCGGATATCTTGATTTAACTTTGATCTCATTTCATTCATTGTTCAATGTATTGTTAAAGTACCATGAGGGAATTGGTGTGCAGACGCTTGTTGGAGGTACTCGATTCAAAGTTGATCAGCAGCGTTTAGAAACAGACCCATGTCAGGTATACAAGCTTGTTTGCTAACTATTATGTTTCTATAATGTTTGCTTTTCAAATTTGAAAGTCAGCTACTTTTGCGGATAGTTTACTTGTATATCACATTTTCGTATGCAGATTATTATAGCAACTCACATTGAGAACAAGTGTGGATTCTCTGCACGTTTGATGAAATTGAAATGATTATACTTGATGAAGCTGACCATTTGTTAGACTTAGGGTTCCGAAAGGACATGGAGAAAATTGTCGATTGTTTACCTTGTCAAAGGCAGTCTTTAATTTTTACTTCAACACTTCCGAAGGAGGTTTGCACCATCCTTTCAATTCAATTTCCAGAAGCTTATAACTAAATAGCTTTTGCTTTTCAAGAATCAATATGACGAGCTTGTTTAATGACTTCTGCAGGTTAGTCGAGTATCTCAACTTGCTATTTTCATCACTCTTCTAAAAAGGCGCATGCTTATATTAATCGTTGGGTAGGTCCAGAAACACATGATAAGGTTAGTCGTTGTGGTTTTTTGGTGCCAATTTTTGACCTATTGTAGCTTGTTTTGGATCCTTTTTTACTTCTTTTCACAAGAACCGGTTTACGAATAGCTTGTTTGGTCATTGATTTCGGTTAATCAAGCTTTACTTATTGCGCCACATGAACAACATTTTCAAATAGTCCGCCATTTATTAAAGGACCATATTTCTCAAGTCCCCGATTATAAGGTATGATATGATCCTAATGTTATAGATAATGAACGATTGAAGTCTGTAGCTAATGTTGATGCTGAACTTACAACAAGATCTTATTATTTCTCAGGTCATACGCTTCTGTACCACAACAATGATGACACCACTCATGTATTATCTTCTCTGTGAGATGAGAATGAACGTTAGAGAGATTCATTCTAGAAAACCACCACTCTACCGAACTCGTGTTTCTGAGGAGTTTAAGGAATCAAAAAAACTCATCTTAGTTACCTCGGACGTGTCGGCTCGTGGAATGAAATATCCGGATGTCAGTTTGGTTATTCAGGTAGAAAGTTTGAATTATACAATAAAAGATTAACTTGCTTAGAACCTAGCTGAGTACTCTTCTATATATATGCATCAATGTTGCACTTCTGCCCTTTTAGTTCCAATCTTGAGAATAGCAGCACAATACTTTGGGAGATACTTTCGGTATTGACAAGAATGGTCCCTGTACATAAGAGTAGCAGATAGCAGAGTATATATTATACTTGTTTGGATTGTATAATTCAACACAACCGATGTTCTAGTTTTTTCACATCAATGCCTTATACGGTTAAAATGTTTTAATATGCGGCGTGTTGCAAATATCTTGACGTTTTAAGTCCAGACCACATGACTAGTCTAAATTAATAGTAGGAGAAAATGAATGTAGTGACAAAACCGTTAAGGTGGTATGAAAACGAATTGTTTGTATGTGTGCGAGTCTGAAAAGAATATGATAAAAGCCACAGAGGTTCTCTATAAATGGTTCACTTGAATTGACTTTAGGAGCCCTTTAGGAAAACATGAGAGCAGTAGGAAATGAGATTCCAGTTGGTGCTGAGTGGTGGCAACAGAACAAGAGAAAAAGTTATTTTTGGGTTTGGTGATAGTTTTGTATCTGTGTTTTGTTGTGTATTTTTTTACTTAGAATGAAGAAACTTACTGTAGTCATCTACTTGAAAGATAATAAGTAAAGTTGACAGCCACTTGTGCACAAAAGTGTTGTTATGCAAGTTGTGTTGTTAAAATCAAAAATTGATATGATAACCTAACCGACAGTTAAATTCGATTAAAACGGTTAGCGAGAAATGTCACCACTGTTGGTCAAAGTTGTGTTTGGTTGGAAAGTCCTCTTGGAGAGAAAGTTAGTCAAATTCGACTCAACAAAGGGCGCAACCTCTTGACCTCACAAGGGAGCGTGACCCCCTTGACATCCGCTCTTAGAGGTGGCGACATCAAAGTAGCTAGAACAAGTACACACTCCGCACCTCCCGACTTGTCAATAAGCTAAACTTGAATAAACCATTTGAGCTTTAATAAAATCGCATTGTATTAAATAAATGATAACAAAATCCCCTAAATATATTATTGGATTATAAATGCTTTGAATGTTAATTCGACATGCTAAGAGCATCTATAATGGTGAAATTTTTCAATAGGTTTATGGCATGTCCAATCATAAAATTGAAGTCACTAAACAACTTTTTTATTTATTAAGATCATTGTACTAATACTTTTATTTAAGAAAACCGCTATACCATTAAGATATTCGTGTAACTATACTAATTTTATGTTCATACAAGTCATTAAACTTGCCAAGACATGTTATTTAGATCATCAAAGTTATTAAAGTTTGTTAAATATAATCATTTTTAATAAAAAAATATCATGTATTTACGTGTTCATTATTTATTGTTGTATTAAAAAGTGTAATCTTTTGAATTACAAGATATGTATTAAGATTATCGACGAAGGATAAATATTTGAATATAATGTATGTTGTTATTTGAATGATGAGTGATATATTTAACTTTGCTAAATTAAATATAAGTATAAAACTTCATACCGATGGATATAAATGGCGAGTAGTCGCATTTCGACGACGTCAAAAGTTTACATTTAAAACCATCAAAATTTGATAACCTATTTAGCTTAGAAACTATTTATATCTCATAAGCGCACACATAATGTTGAAATATGTAATAATACATGACTTAAACATCTAAAAACAAACATAAAAATGAATACATAAATGCCAAGAATATGTAAAATACTTTTGAATACTACTACAGCAATTTTGATGACTTGAATAACATATTTTAAAAAGTTTAGACTTAAAAAAATGAGCATAATATATTAAGGTGGCCTGAACAAATAACAGGTGTAGTGACTTAAAGTATTAAAACCTTAGTTTAATGTCCGTATTAAACAAACGTTAGTTTAATGTTCGTATTGAAAAAAAGGTTAAGACTGACATAATTTTTCACTTTTGATAACCAATAGAAAGTCACTTGCTGAATTCAAATGCATAACTGTAGAAAAACTACAGTATCTAATACAAACACAAAAAAGAAAGTTCAGAGTAAGAAATTTCTCGACCTTTAGAAAACATGTACTCTTTCTGATTCGGAGGTCTGGAGCTTAAGAAAACTAGGACGAAAAGCCTTTCCAGTGAAGTAAGGTTTATAGAATGCTGTCTTTTCAATTGTTTTCTTCCGAGGACAATATACCAGCAATCTGCTCTCATTAACTAACATCAAAATCGTTCCATCATCTAAACTCTCAATTAGAACCACATGTGTATGCATAAGCCGACCTACATCAGGCGTAATATCTCGCTTGATCACCACCTCTTTACACCAAGATTTCTTAAACCCATATTCTGAACTCATTTTCTGATGAAGATGAACCAGACAGACTTAAACAACCATTTAGGATTCCCAAATTTTGATACTGCAAAACATCATCTTCTATTTCTTTAAAAGAAGGATATGGGAATAATTCAAATGTCTCGTCGATATTAAAAGAACAAAGCTTTTCAGGAGAATCATTGTCATTAACAATCCAATGAACACAACCATTGAGAAAAAACCCACCGCCTCTATTAATCCAGTAAGGGACACGACCAAGCCGTCTCCATTGGCCGGTGCCAAGGGTGAAAACTTCAGCTTCTAATAGAAAAGGTAGAGATGAGGCAGACCTTAGGAATATCCATACCACTTTGTATTCCTTTGTCACTAAACCGACTCCAAAACCATGATTGTTTATCACAGGAATTGATCCAACGTATTGTGGCCTAGGAAGGATCACATATTCTCTAGTGATTGGATTGCATACGTAACTCTTAACAACTTCTTTTTCTGGGTAAAGGGGATTACCCCGGTAAAATAAACTGTTGACAACTTCATCACGATACTGCCACAAACAAACCAAACCATTTACTGTCCCCACTTTAAGTATTTTAGAATTCTTAAAAATAGGTGTAACGTTTAGATCAAGACTCGTTACTAAAGCATGGTGTAAATGTGAGGTATCAAGTTCACCTTTAATTTCCAAACAATCCAACCAAAACACCTGATCTTTCCAAATTGACTGTCTCATCCTCATCCTCATCCTCAGAGTCAGACTCAGAGACCAAGTCAGGCTGAATTTTATGATGAATCATGACACATCTTGGTGATCTCGAGAGGTGGAGAATGATAAAGTAAGAGTCTGAAACAATTTCACGCCAGTCCTTGCATACGGATTTGCAGTGGATGATTTTTTTAACAGGTAGTCTTGAGATAATATCGGCCATCACATTTTCTGGCAAGTCTTCGATACATGGATTGAATGACGAGGTGATCATTAGGGAACTGCATAAAAAGAGAAAATTTGCCAACCTTGAGCTTGGCTGTAGTTTGATATAAGCTACAAGGCGAGCTCTAGTTTCAAAATTAAGAGAGTGTTATTTCTTTATGCTTATAAATAATTAACTATAAGCTCCTTACAACAAAGCACATCTACAAAATAGTAATAGTGTTTAGTTTTGCTTATTTTAAATGCAATGAACTCGAAAAATTAATCAAAACAATTCAAATAAATCCGGTTATAAAAAGGACTGATGTTAGGTATGAATATGATGGTAAAAAGAGGATTTTTTATTTCATCTATCTATTTCAAACAAGCAGCAAGCCGAAAAGCAAAAGCAATTAAGAGTGAATATAAGCAATCCCAAGCATGCTTTTCAAAAAGAAAAAGCAATCCCAATCACTCATTAAGGCTCCATTCCACTAATTCACACCCTTGGCAACAAGAGGGGAGGAGTGAGAAATCGTGAAATCAAACTTCCAGTGAAAGGAGGGTTTTACTCGGGTTGAGTGTATGTGTTGCGGTGGTATCAAACCTCGTTGATAGCCGGTCAAAATGTAAGAAACCATACTTAAAAAAAATATAAAAAAAAATCCTCCGATAGTAGGTGCTTTTTGAGTTTATTTTTACTAAAATGAACTTTTACAAAAATTCCTTGAAAACGTTTTTATAGTAAAAAATACTCTTCCGAGCGTTTGTAAACCCAAGCATCATTTTCAGAAGGTCTTGTTTTTAAACGGAAACCAATGTTTTAAAAACTGGTATTTCTAATGACCCATCCTAGCCGCCTGGTTAAACCGGTTTTCTACAATAATAAGATTCTGCTCCCTCCGTCCCATACTAATTGTCCACTTCCAATATGTACAAAGTTTTAAAAAACCATACTAACTACGCTCTTCTCCAATCAAATATCCTCTCTCCCCATTTAAACCTTTTGTCAGAAATGTAAAGTAGATGCTTTTTTTGGATATCCTAAAAAATAGCAATGTGGACACGTATTATACAAGTAACTAAGTAAGTAATGGCTTAGCTAGCCGAACACCTAGGGGACGTTTGGTACGGTGGAATGGAAAGCAAAGAAACGGAATGAAAGAGCATTCTCGTGTTTGTTTGTACTTGAGAATGGAATTGGTGAATCAATATTGATTCCCATTTCATTCTCAGCATTCTCTCTTAAAATAGTGAAGAAAGGAGAGAACTCGTGGACAAAAAGTAAGACTTTCTCTTATTTTACTGTTTGAGTTTCTTCAGGGGTGTAAATCGGGTTACTCGATCGACTTCGGGTCAATTCGGGTCGGTCAAGCAGGGTTGAGGGTAACAATTCCGAACCCGACTCTATTTGAACTCGGGTTACTCGAGTTCGGGTCAATTCGGATCGGGTCAACCGAATTTGAGTAAACTCACAAAAAGAATCTTTTTTTTTACTCTTTAAAATAGAAAATCTATAAATTTATATTAAAAAAATAGAAAAAATCTTTATTCTGGTTAATCGGGTTGACCCGAACCAGAGTTAGCCAAAACATTTCAACCCGATACCCGACCTTATTTCAAAGTCGGGTTGACCCAAATTGACCCGAGTAAGATTTTCGACCCGAGTGACCCGACCCAAATAGGCTTATTCGGGTTCGGGTTCAAGTAAGGTCGGCTTTTTTATGTAATTGAATGTTCGGGTTTAGGTCGGGTTGACCCGAATAAGATTTATGTTATTGAATTGAATGTTTAAAAGAAAATATTAGATGATACTAATATTCTTTTCTTTTTATGGGATAAAATAACTAAACAACATAATGCTCTATGTCATACGCCTACCAAACAATGGAATCGTTATTATTTCTCCATCTCATTCACTTTCTTTAGGATTTTAATCTCTTTTACGATTCCATTCTATAGGATTCCATCCTACCAAACGTCCCCCTAATAGCGTCACAATAAAGCTAGCCATATCATAAATATTTCAAAATTCACCATATCCTGTCGACCCGGTCTCCAATCCGGCTCCCGGTTCAACCGGTCCACCCGGGTTTCAACATAAAAACCACAAAAAGAATGAGGCAATGCCGTATAATCAAAATAATATATGTACAATTAAAAGAATTCACTGATGTAGTCAGAATTAAAAATATATATATATAATTGAAGAAGAGATTTTACCATATGTGGCGATTCATGCCGACCAAACTTCCACCGATTTTAAGCAGAAAAAATGATAGAATTATATATATTATCATTTTAAAAGAGTTGACTTTGCACATTCACTATTCACTTTAAGTACTGTAGCTACAGTGCTACAGTGTTGGGCCAAAAAGAAGCTCAAAAATTTGGACCGGCCCAATTAGTTTTTTTTTTAAATTGTTGGCATAAAATAGGGAGGAAAAAAATGTTTTTCAAATTGACTTAAACAGTGTCATTTTACACCATGAGACAAAAAAAAAAATTTCGCAAAAAATAAAATAAAATAATAAAATAATAATAAAAAAAAATTAACGCCACGCAACAACGCGTAAGACCATAAAAAAAACTAATAAACATGATACTAAAAAAGTAAACCCGCACTATTAAATATGAGACCGACAAAATAAACTCGCACAAAGTTAAAGGAAAAAAAAGAATTAATGACGCGCAACAACGCGCGAAAAATTAACGCCCCACAGTAACGCGCAGTAAAAAATAAACTTACACTGTTAAACATAAAAAAAAAATACCTCGCAACAACGCGCAAAAAAACAAAAAAAAATAAAAATAAAAAATTAACGCCCCGCGACAACGCACGAAAAATTAACGCCCACAGCAACGCGCGGATATCTTTGCTTGTTAATTAGACGTGCGCAAACCGGTTAACCAGTTCGGTTCGGTTTCAGTCAAACAGCCTGTTTCAGTCAACAAACCAGTCGAAACCAGTTTGGGAAAAACCAGAGCCGGTTTGAAACCGGTTTGTGGTGCGGTTTGAGTCGAACCGGTCCCACCGGTTTGGAACTAGTTTGGAACCGGTTAACCACCCAAACCAGTTTGGAACCGGTTTGGAATTTTTTTTTCTTTCTTTTTTCGTTGTTTTGTACACTATAAACGAAATAAACTTCAACTTTTATTCAATGGAAAAACTCAAATACATCAGAAACGAAATACATTGGAAAGGAAATACAACACAATGCAATGAAATTTAAAATACAACATCAACAACATAATGCAAGCGAATTAAAAATACAACATGCTAATCGAAAATTAGTACTCATCTTCGGCTTCTTCGCTGCTCACCATATAATCATACCGTGGTCCTCCCGGAGACATAGTGCCTTCGCTGCTAGCATCTAGTGCAATTTCTTCATCGGATAGTGGAATGGCTTCATTTTGTTGCACCTCGTCATCAAAGACACTTTCTTCAAAGTCTAAGGGTGTTTCAAGAGGGCATTTGTCTTGTTTACGCTCTTTAGCGTCCAAGTGATCCTTCAAACACATGCACATCTCTAAAGACGCCGGAGTGAGTCTTGTTCTTCGGATTGACAACACCCTCCCACTTGTTGAAAATGCGGATTCAGAAGCTACCGAAGAAGCTTGTACACTTATTATATCCATGGCCATGCGGGATAGAACGGGAAACATTGTTTCCTTTTCTTTCCAAAAACCTAAGACATCAAAACTTGCAAACTCTTTGGGATGAAGATGTGTGACAAAATCCGAATTGACATATCGCTCATATTCGCTAGACATTGTAGGATCAGTCCTTGCCTTTTTTTTGTATGTGCTTTTAAACCGTTTAGCAAACGGCTATAATTATTTTCGCCACTCGCCTTCGATGAAGTAGCCCCACCACTTGTTTGAGATGATTGAGTTGGGTTACCATATTTTGCATAATAAAGATTATACAAACCTTCCAAAGATTCTTTAAAATAACTTTTTGACTTAGATGCAAAAGTATCGTCAAAAAACTCCAAATCCGTACTTATCGACTCGATAAGAAAGTCTACCCCGTTTACATTAAAACATGGATTTAAAGCGGCTGCACAAGTAATTATCGGTGGCATGTGTTGAAAATACTTCCTAAGTTTTTTCTTCATTGGTTTAATCATACTTGACAATATACCCCCCTCAAGTTCATATTCGCTTAATACCGTACTCATGAAGAAAATCTGTTGAAGTACCAATGGAGATGTTGGGTAGTAAACCCCCGATAAAATTTCTGTGGCAGTGTTAAACACTTCAAGTAATTGGGTTAAAGATTGAATAATAACCCAATTTTCAGCCGGAAAATGATTACACCTATTCTTATTGGCCAAAACGTCATGAAAATACGCCAAAGTATTTTGTTGTTTCAAACCACTTAGGAACATATGATAAGTGGAGTTCCATCGTGTTGGAACGTCCCAATTTGGTCGTAAACAAGGTTTCTCTGCATCTTTACAGATTTTAACATAGCGTTGTCGGGTTCTTGCACTTGATTTGAAAATATCTTTTAACATTGTCTTAAAAGACTCTCTTATTGCATCAATCGCGGGGACCTCTAAACCAGCTTGCACAACCAAGTTAATGATGTGTGCAACACAACGACTATGATAAAATCTACCCCTCATTGGTGGCTCGTATTTTAATTTTAGTTTATCCATGGCGGATGTGTTGTTGCTAGCATTATCCAATGTAATTGACATAACTTTATCTTCCAAGTTAAAATTGGTAAGGACTTTTGTCAACATTTTAAACAAGGCTCCACCCGTGTGAGGAGACGGAAACTCTTCGAATGAAATGACCCGCTTCATCATTTGCCAAGTACCGGGTTCAATCCAATGTGCGGTAACACACATGTAAGAACCGGGCACCCCATGAGGAGCGGACCATACATCCGTTGTTAGGTTGACACAAGCATTTATGTTACCAAAACTATCAATTATTTCTTGTTTAGCCGCCAACCATAGTTTCATTGCATCACGTTTGAGAGTAGAGCGACTTACATGAGTGTATCTTGGTTGCATAGTGTTCTGGAACACCCTCGTTGTTTGCTCGTGGTCAAAGTGGTTGAACGGTAACGCTCGTTGAATCACCAAACCCGCGAATTGTTCACGAAGATAATCCGGATCGTACCTGAAAACACTCCCATCTCGAGCCATAGACGTTTGCCCCGCTTCCGGATTCTGGTTCTGCTGTGCCTTCTTTGCTTCACAATGCGGATGAGTTATATGATTCCTCAACGTCGTGTTGGAACCGACCGATAAGAAATGAAAGCAATGCTTGCATTGAGCTTTTTGCGAGTTGTCGGTCATTATGCAAAGGTTGAAGTCTTTCCAAATCTGGGGGTTTCGATTGGTTGCTATGATTTCACGAATTGTCGGTGCACTTGTTGAACCAACACCGGTGGCAGTTGAGGCGGATGCGGATTCACTTGCCATTGAAGGAAATTTGGTTTTGCTTTGGATAGTTTTTTTTTGCTTAGGATTGTATTGTAAGTTGTGTGATTTGAACTACAACACAATACATGAATTTATAATCATTCAAAGTGATAAATAACAAACATTACAGCTAAGAAAGTCAGAAAACGAGTCCCCCACGTGTTAAAAGCTGAAGATTCGAAATTTGAAATTTTGTGTAGGCTCCCGGACCGGTTCGGGTTGAAACCGATTTGGGTAAACCGGTTTGATAAACCGGTGGTAAAACCGGTCGAAATTAAGAAAACCCAAACCGGTTCCAAACCGCCAGTTTGGCCTCAAATCGAAACCGGTTTGGGAAAAACCGGTTCCGGTTTGAAACCTGTTTGGGGTGCGGTTTTTGTCGAACCGGTTAACCACCCAAACCAGGTTTTTTTTCTTCGTGGGTTTGTACGCTATAAACGGAATAAACTTCAACTTTTATTAAATAGAAAAACCCTAATACATCATAAACAAAATACATTTGAAAGGAAATACAACACAATTCAAGGAAATTTAAAATACAACATCAACAACATAATGCAAGCGAATTAAAAATACAACATACTAATCGAAAATTAGTAATCATCTTCGGCTTCGCTGCTCACCATATAATCATACCGTGGTCCTCTCGGAGACATAGTGCCTTCGCTGCTAGCATCTAATGCAATTTCTTCATCGGATAGTGGAATGGCTTCATTTCGTTGCACCTTGTCATCAAAGACACCTTCTTCAAAGTCTAAGGGTGTTTCAAGAGGGCATTTGTCTTGTTTACGCTCTTTAGCGTCCAAGTGATCCTTCAAACACATGCACATCTCTAAAGAAGCCGGAGTGAGTCTTGTTCTTCGGATTGACAACACCCTTCCACTTGTTGAAAATGCGGATTCAGAAGCTACCGAAGAAGCTTGTACACTTATTATATCCATGGCCATGCGGGATAGAACGGGAAACATTGTTTCCTTTTCTTTCCAAAAACCTAAGACATCAAAACTTGCAAACTCTTTGGGATGAAGACGTGTGACAAAATCCGAATTGACATATCGCTCATATTCGCTAGACATTGTAGGATCCGTAGTCCTTGCCTTTTTTTTGTATGTGCTTTTAAACCGTTTAGCAAACGGCTATACTTATTTCCGCCACTCTCCTTCGATGAAGTAGCCCCACCACTTGTTTGAGATGATTGAGTTGGGTTACCATATTTTGCATAATAAAGATTATACAAACCTTCCAAAGATTCTTTAAAATAACTTTTAGACTTAGATGCAAAAGTATCGTAAAAAAAATCCAAATCCGTACTTATCGACTCGATAAGAAAGTCTACCCCGTTTACATTAAAACATAGATTTGAAGTGGTTGCACAAGTAATTATCGGTGGCATGTGTTGAAAATACTTCCTAAGTTTTTTCTTTATTGGTTTAATCATACTTGACAATATACCCCCCTCAAGTTCATATTCGCTTAATACCGTACTCATGAAGAAAATCTGTTGAAGTACCAATGGAGATGTTGGGTAGTAAACCCCCGATAAAATTTCCGTGGCAGTGTTAAACACTTCAAGTAATTGGGTTAAAGATTGAATAATAACTCATTTTTCATCCGGAAAATGATTACACCTATTCTTATAGGCCAAAACGTCATGAAAATACGTCAAAGTATTTTGTTGTTTCAAACCACTTAGGAACATATGATAAGTGGAGTTCCATCATGTTGGAACGTCCCAATTTGGTCGTAAACAAGGTTTCTCTGCATCTTTACAGATTTTAACATAGCGTTGTCGGGTTCTTGCACTTGATTTGAAAATATCTTTTAACATTGTCTTAAAAGACTCTCTTATTGCATTAATCGCGGGGACGCCTAAACCAGCTTGCCCAACCAAGTTAATGATGTGTGCAACACAACGACTATGATAAAACCTTCCCCCTATTGGTGGATCGTATTTTAATTTTAGTTTATCCATGGCGGATGTGTTGTTGCTAGCATTATCCAATATAATTGACATAACTTTATCTTCCAAGTTAAAATTGGTAAGGACTTTTATCAACATTTTAAACAAGGCTTCATTCGTGTGAGGAGACGAAAACTCTTCTAATGAAATTACCCGCTTCATCATTTGCCAAGTACCGGGTTCAATCCAATGTGCGATAACACACATGTATGAACCGGGCACCCCATAAGGAGCGGACCATACATCCATTGTTTGGTTGATACAAGCATTTATGTTACCAAAACTATCAATTATTTCTTGTTTAGCCGCCAACCATAGTTTCATTGCATCACGTTTGAGAGTAGAGCGACTTACATGAGTGTATCTTGGTTGCATAGTGTTCTGGAACACCCTCGTTGTTTGCTCGTGGTCAAAGTGGTTGAACGGTAACGCTCGTTGAATCACCAAACCCGCGAATTGTTCACGAAGATAATCCGGATCGTACCTGAAAACACTCCCATCTCGAGCCATAGACGTTTGCCCCGATTCCAGATTCTGGTTCTGCTGTGCCTTCTTTGCTTCACAATACGGATGAGCTATATGATTCCTCAACGTCGTGTTGGAACTGACCTATAAGAAATAAAAGCAATGCTTGCATTGAGCTTTTTGCGAGTTGTCGGTCATTATGCAAAGGTTGTAGTCTTTCTAAATATTGGGGTTTTGATTGGTTGCTATGATTTTACGAATTGTAGGTGCACTTGTTGAACCAACACCGGTGGCAGTTGAGGCGGATGCGGATTCACTTGCCATTGAAGGAAATTTAGTTTTACTTTGAATAATTTTTTTTGCTTATGATTGTATTGTAAGTTGTGTGATTTGAACTTCAACACAATACATGAATTTATAATCATTCAAAGTGGTAAATAACAAACATTACAGCTAAGAAAGTCAGAAAACAGGCCCCCCCCCACGTGTTAAAAGCTGAAGATTCAAAATTTGGAATTTTTTTGTAGGCTCCCGGACCGGTTTGGGTTGAAACCGGTTTGGGGAAACCGGTTTGATAAACCGGTGGTAAAACCAGTCGAAACCAAAAAACCCAAACCGGTTCTAAACCGCCGGTTTGGCCTCAAACCTAAACCGTTTTGGTCAAACCCGGTGTTGACCGGTTCGGTTTTTCGGTTTCAAACCGGTTCCGGTTTTTAAAACCGGTTTTTTTTCACCAAACGTTTCACTTGGACCAACTTTAAAAGTTATAATCCCTAATATCAAACTTGTGTTTGGTTAAGTCCAGCCCACGATGGACATTTGGAGTGTTGGACACTACCTTAAAAGTTAAAACCTCGTAACATTAAACTTTGTCAAACCAAACAATTAAGATTGAGCTTCATCCCCAAAAACAATGCCAACAGGCATCAACCAAACGGGCCCTTAGTCACACTTTACACCCTCCTTCCCTAATATTTCTCTCTGAAAAAGCGCCACCAAACTTTTCTTACCTAACTACAGTACAAGATATGATTTCTTTGATGTTGATATTCATAACACACGAAATAAAGATCAAATAGCTTTTTTTTCTCAAACTCACAAATGACAAACAAAAACACTACTATAATAATGTTTTGTTTGATCTCGGCTTAGGTCTTTTTAAGGTATCGGGTAAGGTGTATTTTTTGTTGTTTCTTAAAGATCGATGATGGGTTTATATAGATGTTTCTTTTCTTGAAATGAACCCGAGATTTTTTTTATCTTTGTTATTTTTCATTGTTTGAAATGTGAAGGGGTGAAAGGTTAAGACACAGTTAAATTTGCACATCAACTCTGACTCGGTCAGACGATTTACATGTTATCATGTCTGACTCGAAAAAAAAACAAACAACAAAAAGGCAAGGTCTTCAGACTCAGGTCAGACTCAGATGTGATTCAAACAAATTTTGCAAAAACAAACACACCCTTCATAAGAAACGGAGATTACATACTAACTATAATTTTACGGCATCTTTTATATAAGGATTTTTGTATGATATTTGATCTTATACAAAATAAATTGGATAATTAGAAAGCTTGATTTTGATACGTAAGTAAAATCGTGTGATTTAATCGATTAAAAAAAGTCAAAATTAAATCAGTTTTGGTCAAAATTAAAAAAATTGGTGAAATAATTTGATGGAGAAAAAAAAGACGTGTCAAATTTGTGAAAAGCAAAAACTTAAAAAAAGATGAGGTAATTAATAAAACTTCAGTGGTGGTTGAAATTGAAATAAATCATATGGAGTTTATATGGAGTTTCCGTCGTTAAAAAAATCATATGGAGTTTTCTCTTATTTTATAATAACTTTAGAAAATAAACAAATATCCTGACTTTATACATTCTAGACTTTATACTTTAAAAATACCACATATATAAAATCTATTTAAAGTTTATATAAGAATATATACCACAAAAAACATATTAAACTCACATGTTGTGTACAACATTATATTAATAGATAAAATTGAGCAACATCAACATCAACACTCATGTGAGTTAAAAAAAAGTTAAATCTTTTATCCAACAAAATCTTTACAAAATATTAATCTATATTAATTAATGTTTTAAAAAAAGGGTTTCTTAATTGACCCGGTCGAGCCATTTGGTCACGGTTCAACCGGGTTTTTTGGGCAAAATCCGACTTTCGATCACCGGACCGGTTTACGGTTCAACCGAGTGGGTCAACTCGGGTTTTAAAACACTTATATCAATACATAAATAATTTTTTGATGTAAACCCACGTGCATAATTATTAGTTGTACTAATATCACAATTACAAAACATTAAACACAAATTTTTTTCAAATATCAGTATATTAAACAAAAATTTTAAAATAAATTTGATTTATGTTCAAGCCCTGAACATGCACAAAACTTATAACTAGAGGATCATCCATAGCTACTTAATTACTATTACTAATACACCTAATAGCCGCTCTAAACGGCGTCGTTTTATGAAAAAAAAGACATTGGCCCAACAAGAAAAAAATGGATAGGCCAACAAGCCCAAATGCATTAAAGTATATACTAAATACATTTAATGTCCGTTTTAAACGGCATCGTTTTATGAAAAAAAAAATTGGCCTAGCAGCCCAACAAGCCCAAAAGCATTAAAAAAAATTAAAACGTATCCTTAAACTATACAACAAATTACAAAAACTACCTTAAACTTTTAAATATTTGTAAATTTTTTATATAACAAAACTTATTTCTCAAATATGTAACATATATCTACCGATTTATTCATAAAAAAATATAGCGTTGAAAAGATCTAACAATTGCGAACAAACAAGCCAAATATTTCAATACTTCTGACATACATACAATTATATAAAAAATATTGAAGTTTAATATATATTTTTGAAAAAAAACACTTTCAAAATACACCCTTAAACTAACTAATAACTTTAAAATGAATCACATGGTTCAAAGACGTGCAATTCTATGAAAGTTTGAATTATATAAATAACCCTATACTTTTTGCTATTTACGGCTATTTTATATAACAAACTTTCTTTAACAAATATCTAACAGATATCTGGCAACTTCTTTGGTAATGAATACACCAACGACTACACATCTGGATTACGAACAAAATGAGCCCAATATTGATACGCTTTTGAGATACGTACAATTTTGTAAAAAATGTCGACGATTAATATACATTTAGAAAAATATTTTCAAAGCACACCCTTAACCTATCTATTCACTTTTAAAACATGAAAGCTAAATATGTAGAATTGTAGGTAGTCTAGAAGCCATTTATGGACAAATCTATGAAAGTTACTTCTTACGAAAATTACCTGCTACACAACTACGAAAATGCATCTTCGATAAACAAACAAAAAAAGCCTCGCCGCAACACGCGAGCTATCTCATTTTATGGTCACAGACTTACGCATTTCCATTGTTGAAAAATGTAAAAATATCGACCAATAACATAACATATTAGTATTACAATAAAAGCTACAATACAAGTAATGTAAATTCACGCCGAACAAATCAAAGAAAAATAAGCATGTCGTAACGCGCAGGCCGTAATCCTTCTTGTTTTCATATTAAATAAAAAATACATTTTCACCTCAATTTTTTAAAAATAGAGTAAAGTGCATAATACATCCATGTAGTTTGTCAAAAGACCCTCTCACGTCTCCGGCCATACCTCGCTTAATGAGGACGAACGATGCAAACATTTGTCCCCACGTGTTGGGCACGTGACGTTAGTTGAGGGTTTTTTAGGTCTTTTAACACTTCCCAGTGACTCACCCCACATTCTATTTTATTTTTTTGGGTAATGGTTTTTCCCGGTAACTTTTATTTTACTCCAAAAACAATTCAGTACAATGGATGAGGATGAATTCCGCATCTCAGCCCGTTACATAGGCAAGCTACTTCCATAAAGGAAGAAATACATAGAGACTAGACTAATAATAAGGTGTCATTTTATACACTTTTTCGAGGCCATTTAACCCCTTAAATCATGCATATATGATAAAATACGTGCTTAATCGTTTTGTTTTTGTGTTTTAGCATTTGGGAAGCTTTTGAAGGATATACACGTGACCTGTACTCATTTGGAAAAGAAACGGGACAAGATTGCAGCTTTACAACTAAGTGGTTTCAAGAATTGCTCATAGAGCCTCGAAACGACATCGCAATTTCCTAGCGACACCATCAGATCATACATGAGACGGCATCAGAAGAATTAAGACGGAGGCAGAACGTAACCGCCTCAAAATAAACCCTAGAAGATTCGGCGAAGCGACGGCATCAGAAAACCTACGACGTCGTCGCGGCCTATTTCCTATATATACAAACTCGTTTTTAGAGTTTTAGTGTGCAACTTCTGGGAGACGAACCCTAATTATTTTAAGTCGAGTGTGTAGAAAGGATACCATCGGTAACTGTCTTCATACTACCTTACCCCTAATATGGTTGATCCCTTATAAGTGTTTTAATTCATGTAATGTACTCTTAGGGGCCTTGTAATAGTCTTCATACTACCTTACCTGTGCGTTGCCTCAACGGAATATTACATAGACGGTGGATTCGTGTAATCTGTTCATGAATTAGGAAATACTTACACAAATCATCCCAAGTGTGACAAAGCAATATAATTAGGAGAAGCAAACTATGGAGTAGTGTATCATTAAGTAAATACATTCGTTTACCATATAAGAGTTCACCAAAGTAGTTTAGATTAAATATTAGTTTAATTAGTTAAAACCAAACCACTTCCAAAACATGAATTTTACTTGCTTTTTATAAAATATGAAAATACAAAAATAATCTTCTTTCAATCCTTTAGATCTCTGTTAAATTTAGTTCGAGCCTTCACACGCTATTCCCCTGGAGAACGATAACAACCTCCGAGTCTTACCTTACTACACTACAACGGTTAGGTACTTTGCCTAGGGGATTGTAAAACTCTTTGCGAGTTCGCAAGACCCGCATCAACTTTTTGGCGCCGGTGCGTGGGAATAGTATAGGTTTCGAATTTTATTTAGCTTAGGTCCACTCGCTTGATTCCTATCAGGTGAGATTTTAATTTTTGTCAATTAGCTTTCTTTAGTGTATCTTTTCGTTGTGTCATTTATTTTGTAAATCTTTTTCGTTGACCTCTATGGAAAACAAAAATCATATCCGTACCTTAGGATACTATTCCAGACCTAGCCACGAGGGCTATCGAAACACCATTGAGTTCCCCGATGGGACCAGTATGGTGCCTCTTTGATCGAACACCTTCCGATTGCTGCAAAACCGACGCTCTTTCTGTGGATTTTGGTCCGAGGACCCAAACCAACATCTCAAGGATTTTCTAAACTTATTGACTCACTTGACCTTGATTTTGCAAATAGGGAAAGGACGCGCCTGCATCTATTTCAATTTTCCCTTCGCGATCAAGCTAGCAATTGACTTGAACGTCTTTCAGCAGGATCCATCTCCACTTGGGAGGATCTTACTACTCGTTACCTTGCTCAATTCTTCCATCTGATAGGGGACTTTTTTAAACTTCGTAATGACATCTGATGTTTCTAAAAACTTGAGGGCGAATCTCTCTCTGAAAGCATGGACTCGTTTCAAGGACTTCATTAATTCAAAAAGTCCTTAACATGGCATCTATCTTTGGCTCGATGTATAACTTTTATGACCATGTCAATCCCGCCACAAGGCAAACCGTCGATCAAGCGACTAGTGGTAAGCTGTGTGACAAAAATGCCAAAGAATCCTGGGCACTATTAGAGAACCTCGCCATCTTTGATAATGAAAGTTGGAATGACCTAAGAGACTTCGCTAAACCGGTTAAGGCAATCTCTTTGCCTCAAGATGACGTGAGTACATCCGACCGTTGTTTCATTGAGCTCAACAATCAAGTTCAACACTTGATGGAAGCTCATCTTGCTCCTAAACCACCCGTTCAAGTGAACAAAATCACTTCTTTATGTGAGATTTGTAGTGGTCTCCACGACACTCAATACTGCATGGAAAATCCCGAGCTAGCTTTTATTGACTGCGCATCCTTGTGTACAGATGAAGCAGAAGGCAAGTGGTTCACTTTCAAACCCGAGCAAAACAATCTAGGTGACACCTATAATCTATCATGGAGAAGTCACCCAAACCTTAGGTGGAAACAACCTCAAAATTCTCAAAACAATTTTTCAAACCCACCTAATCGTTTTCAACCCAACGGTTCGAGCCACCCCTTCAATAACAACCCTCAAAATTTTAATAATCAATCAAATCTCGAAGGGTTGGTGTCTAATTTCATGGCATCTCAAGACGCTAGATTGTCTAAGTTTGAAGCCAATTTCAAACAACAACAAAGTAAGATGACCTATAAAATTGACACATTCTTAAAGGTCATCAATGATCGAATGACGGGAGCACTACCAAGTGACACGATTAAGAACCTGAAACTAAATATTAACTCTACCTCTTTAGTTTTGTCTGTTCGTTCTTTTGAACTCACCAATGCAGACAGTTTTGTACAATGTGCCATCAATTCAATTAGTTTCATACTGTCCTACCCACTTCCAAGTGTGTTAACTTTTGAGAGAGGTGGATCATTGGACTATTCAGATGCAGCCTCAAACCTAGTTTGAGCATCTGCAACCCTAATATGGTAACTTGGCACTTGGGACCACTACCTGAACCAATTCCCTAAGGACTTGGCTAAATAAGTGTTGCCATAGATTAGGTCTTAGTTTATGTTACCACTGTCCTGCTCTGCCTCTAAGCTAGAAAAGGTAGTGGCAGCCCTTTCTATTCTGTCACCCAACTCCTTATGGAGAGCCTCATTACCAAGCTTTATAAAGGGACCACCAGACTGAGGTATCTTAGTGTCTCGACCTCTTTTGCCTAGCAGTACAAATTATACATAGCAGTATTAATATTTGCCTTAATAGTTTTAACTCTGTCTTTAATAATTATACAACAACATTCCTCTATTCATTACAAGCACACTAGAAAAGACTAGATAGACATGCGAGAATTCATGAGGATCCATAGTTATGTATAACCCATGAATAGAAGTTAAGAACTGTTAAACCTCCCCTAAACCAATGTAGCTACAAATTAAGCATACCAATGCTCGCCACTAGAAAATTAAATCTGCTTACATCAAAGGCTTTAGTGAGAAGATCTGCAACATTATGATCTGTATGTATCTTGACCATCTCAATCAGTCACTTCTCATAAGAGTCTCTTTAGAAATGATGCTTGATCTCTATATGCTTTGTTTTAGAATGATAGATAGGATTCTTAATAATACAAATAGCACTCTCATTGTCAACATGAATTTTTGTCTGCATAAAATTAAATCCATAATCCAACATCTGGTTTTAGATCTAAAGCACTTGACCACAGTAGTGAGAAGCAGCAATGTATTCAGCTTCAGTAGTTGAGTTAGCCACCACAGTCTGCTTTTTACACTGCCAAGAGATTAACCTTGAACTAAGAAATTGACAACCTCCTGTTGTGGATTTCTTGTCCAAGCTGGCACTTGCATAGTCACTGTCTGAAAAAGCTTCCAATATAAGAGGAGAGTCCTTAGGATACCAAAGGCCTAACTTAGGTTGACCTTTTAGGTATCTAAAGATTCTTTTTACTGCATTCAAGTCAGAAACTTTTGGCTGAACATGAAATCTTGAGCAAGCACAAACTGAGAACATAATATCTAGTCTAGAAGATGTAAGATACATCAATGACCCAATCATTGACCTGTATAAATAAACATCAACATCCTCACCATCTTCATCCATTGTCAAAGCCTTGTTAGTTTCCATAAGAGTACTAGCTGTCCTTATACTAGAAAAGCCAAATTTCTTCAAGATTTCACCAACATACATGTTTTGACTAATGAAGATCCCATCCTCTTTCTGCTTGACTTGTAAACCCAAGAAGAAAGTAAGTTCTCCTATTGAACTCATCTGAAACCTATTGTGCATTATCTGCTCAAACTCATCACATAAAGACTTCTTAGTGGAACCAAAGATGATGTCATCTACATATACTTGAACCAGTAAAATATCATCCTTGAGTCTCTTTATGAACAAAGTCTTGTTAATTTGTCCTATGTGAAATCCATTATCCAGCAGGTAGGTAGAGAGTGTCTCATACCAAGCTTTAGGAGCTTGATGTAGACCATATAAGGCTTTCTCCACTTTGTAGACTTTTTCTAGAAATTCTAGATCCACAAAACCTGGAGGTTGGCAAACATATACCTCCTCTTCAATAGTGCCATAGAGAAAAGCACTTTTAACATCCATCTGGTACACAGGAAAATTCATAAATGATCCAAAGGCAAAAAATAACCTGATTGCTTCAACCCTAGCAACAGGAGCAAAAACCTCATCATTATCAATGCCTTCTTCTTGTTTATACCCTTGGGCTACCAGTCTGGCTTTGTTCCTTACAGCTATTCCCCTTTTATCCTTCTTATTTCTATACACCCACTTTGTACCAATAGCCTTTTTTCCACTAGGTAAGTCAACTAGTATCTAAACCTTCTGAATCTTGAACTGAAGCAGCTCATCTTGCATTGCTTCAACCCAACTTTCATCATCAAGGGCTTGAGATATCTTTGTGGGTTCATGTTGAGAAAGGAAACAAGCAAATAAGCAGTTCTGGAAATCTTTGTGATTTGTCCTTCTCTGCTTTTAGATGTAGCTAATCATAGCATGCTCTCCAGAATTTTTCTTTGTCATGCCCCTTGTTTGTACTGCTGACATTGGATCCCCAATAATCTGAGCTTTAGGATGAGTAGAGTGTACTCTAGTTGTGCGAATATGACTGACAATAGTGGAAGGTTCCATGTTGTTGAAATTAGCCTATGCACCCACACTTTGATCAGCATAAGGAGTATTGAGAGTTTCCAAGTCATGATCATCATAGGCATTGCCAAAAATGCTAGTACTTTGAATTTTAGCAGTATCCTCTAATTCAGGCATTAGAGGATCATGAGAAAGATTAGCAACATCAATAGGAAAAGATCCACCAAAAGGAACAAATGATGGTCCACTTGATGGTCTAACAGGACTAAAACTCCTGGATGCACTAGCAGTATTAACTGGTGTGCTAACAGTATTAAAATTGTTAGTACCGCCAGCTCTAGTAATCTTCTCCTAAAGAAGCTGGCTATCACATTGAGCTTCAAATTCTTTTTCTAACAGCATCTGATTGCTCTGTAGCCTCCTTCTCTTGATCCACCATCTTATAAAGAACATTCTTCAAGGCTTGATCATACTCACTTGCTGGTTCTTGTACAGTCTTTTTACAAGATCTCATAATCTGTTTATCATTCCTACCATTATAAAAAAAACCCTAGTCATCTGAGCTCTTATAGTTTGAAGAGATAGATGACCATAATGGGAACATAATATATTGTTGAGTAGACACATTCTCTTATTTGGTTTGTCCAGCATTAACATTTTTCTTCAAACCTGTATTGCCATTAGTTTCTTGTGGACCTGCATTTTTGTTAGTTTGATTCCCTACAGTAACTGGTTGATAATTCAAGGAATTTGTTAAGGAATCAATATCAAAAAGCCAGTTAGGTCCTTGCCCTGCAACATTTAGTTTATTTTCAAGAAAGTTTGCATGCAGATTCTCTTTAACTTTTCTGGTTTTAGTGTTAAATACCCTGAAAGCCTTGCTATGAACAGAGTACCCAACTATAAACCCTTCCTCAGCCTTCCCATCAAACTTGCCTAAAGGGTCTAGGGTATTTAGGATAAGTAAGGGACATCAAAAAGGTATCATGAAAAACTAATGCATGGTGCTCTAACAAATAATAGTCATATGGTGTCTTGTTATAGGCTTGGTCTCTAGAACCCTATTCAAGACATAACAAGCAGTATTACTGCTTCAGCCTAATGAATACTATAGTTAGAGTGAGTCTCGCTGCATAGTCCTTAGCTGCCTCAATCAGGGTCCTATCTTTCTCTCTCAGCAACTCCATTTTGTGTGGAATTTTGTTGTGGAGTTCTGGCAATACTATATTCCATTTTTATCCCTTTTTGCCTATAGAATTCATCCATTTCTCTGTTTTTGAATTATGTCCCATTATCAGACTTGATTACTTTAACCTTATGGTTTAATTGGTTTTCTACTTTTGTTATAAAATTCTTAAGAGTCCCACTAGTTTCACTCTTAGTGGCTAAGAAGAAAACCCAGCTAAACCTACTAAAGTCATCAGTCACTACAAGGCAATAGGTCTTATGGTTGATACTTCTTACAAATGTTGGTCCAAATAAGTCCATATGCAACATCTGTAAAGGTTGGCTGATAGAACTCACATGTTTGGTCTTACAAGAGGCTTTGTGTTGCTTTCTTTTCTGACAAGCAAAACAAGTATGGTCATTTTCAAAAGTCTTTGAAGGAAGACCTCTTGCAAGGTTTCCCTTCACAAGTTTATTCATTTTTTTTAAATTCACATGACCCAACCTCCTATGCCATTGCTTAGACTCATCAATTGTGGCTTTTGCAAATAAACAAGTTAAATCTCCAGAAGGAACAACATTCTTTAAATCAAAGCTGTACATATTGTTTTGCCTGGGGACTCTAAGCAGTACTTGACTTTCATCAATTAGCTTAAAGTCAGGAGATAAAACAAGACATTCAGTTTTAGTGAAAAAAACATTGTTTTTCTTGTCATACATTTGTAAGACAGAGAAAAGATTAAACTTTAGTTCCTTCACAAAAACACATCTTCAAAGTCTATTTTATTAGTTCTTATCTTACCAATACCTGTTATCTTACCACCTCTAGTACTTCCACCAAAGGCAACAAAACCTCCATCAATATCATGATAGTAATTAAGTAAGGCTTTGTTCCCTGTCATATGCCTGGAGCATCTACTATCAAACATTCCTTTGTACTTTAAAGCTTATTGTGGATTCCCCTGCACAAAAATAAGAGAGTTAGTTTCTCTTGGGGACCCAAGCCACTATTGACTTGAGTCTACCTTGTGGATCACTATAATTTACTCTTTTTGAGATTCATGATCTACTATTGTCTTTGGAGCCATTGTTTAAATTAGTCATTTTAGGCCTCTAAACACAACTTGCTGAGGCCTTAACAGCAGTGACCCCATTTCCCTTAACTCTACTAACTACTGTTTGCCTATCAGTATTAACACCATTTACTTCAACAGTATTAACTTTTTCCATTGAAACCCTGATATTAAGTACTGTTGATTTATAAAAAGGCCTTCCAATAGATGAATGTGTCTTAGGAAAAGTATTTATTTTTGATTTTGAAACATTCACTCTATTTTTATGGGTAGTAGTATTAATATGCTGCTTAGCAGTACTAACTGGTATTCTTCCAAACCTAGTTAAGACTGCAGTTGGAACAAATTTATTTTGATGATTTATTCTTTGAGTGTTATTCCAAATTGGTCTAACTTCCTTATGACCAGTACCCTTTCCCAAAACAGATTCTTTAGGCATTCTCTTTCTTTTATTAGATGATTGTGACTTCCACAAACAAAACAAGCTTTCTTAGTAAACCCAGAACCTAACCCCAGTTTTTGAGTCATCTTCCCATTCCAATATTTTCTATCTACCTTAGGAGATTGAGTGACCAACCTAGGTTTTATAGCTTGTTTATCAGATTTAACAGGTTCATTCCTAGCTTTAGTAAACTTAATCTTTTTAAAACTAGGTTTGACTGTTGTTTGGGAATCCTCAGACTGAAATATATCCTCATCATCATCACTAACCCAATCTTCAATGATAACTCCACTAGGCCTAACAGATTCAACTCTAGGCATTTCTACACTAGTATTGCTAGGTGGAGTGATACTTGTTTCAACTTGAGACACACTAGCACTAGTCTTATTTGCTGTAGGCCTATAAACAGAATCATCCAATCCTGCAAAAGATAAGTCAGCTAGTGGAGGCATGTAGTTCCCAGTAAGAGGAGGGGGAACTGCATGATATTCATTACCCTTTTTGAACCTATCATTTGTTTGATTGTCATCACCATCACTTGAACGACTATCAAAGACACTATTTATTACTTCACTATCACTTTCATTCAATTGATCTCCATAACCCAGACCAGTTTTATCTTTAGTACTTAATTGACTATTAATCAGTTTATTTAAGTTTTTAGAAGATGTTTCAAACTGTTCTAGTTTAGCTTTCAAATCTTCTTTTTCTTTTAAAGTTTGTTCTAACTGATTTGTAAGTCTAGTGACATCATTACCTTTATCTTTTAGTTCAAACTCTAATACTGCAATCTTTTCCACATAGACAACTTCATTTTTCTGATGAATATTTAATTGTGCTTCTACATATTCTAGGCCTAACTGATAAGCTACAACTTTTAGATTAGCCTTATTAAGAGTTTGTCTCTGTTCATCAAACTATTTTTAAAGTTTTTCATATGTTTTAACATAGTTTTTAGAACAAAATTGTACCTCTGTGTCAGATCCTGAAGTGTAGGCCATAAGAGCAAATTTAGTTGGTTCATCTTGAGCTATATAACTCCAATCATATCCTAATCCATCTTGCACAATCAAAGCATTATCCTGAACAACCAATGCATCAGAGGTCTCTACTAGTACAGTTCTTCTGGTGTTGTCCCTGCTCCTATACCCTACATCTCCATTCTTGTTCCCTTGATTTCTTGGTGCTCTACATTCCCTGGGAAAATGGCCCCTTCTATGATAGTTAAAACATTCAATCTTGGTTTTGTAAAAACCTACAGGTTCTTTGCCATTAAAGATTAACTTTCTTCTAGTCTTCTTATAGAATCTCTTTACCCTTATAGAAAGTATGGCCACTTGTCATTTAAGGTCCATTTCTTCCAAATCATCATGATCAATCTGCTTTAAGTCTTCATCATCCAGTTGTGGACTATTTGACTGATTAGCAAAGAATGAGAACATTAGATCATCAGTCTATAATGATGAAGAGGCTTGTCCTTGAGAGCTATGACATGCTGCTATAGAAACACCATTGGCAGTATTAACTTCATTAATAGTGTTAGTGTCTTCCACAGAGAAAAAGGCCACATTCTAAGAGTTTGAAGATGATCCAGAGGAACCTTTGATGTCAGCTTCAAACACTTTTAGGTTATTGTATAGATCATCAATATCTAATTCATCTATACCCTCTTTGTTTCTCATAATCAAAGCTATGTTGTTCCATGATGAAGGTAGAGCTCTTAGAAATTTTTGATTTGCATCTTCATTTGAAACAGCTGCACCATGAACTTCAAGTTGGCTGATAAGTTTTTGAAACCTATCATATGCTTTGTCTAGGCCTTCTGTGTCAGATACAGAAAAGTTTTCAAATTGTTGCTTCAAGACATTCTTCTGCATCTTTTTAGATTCAACATTGCCACCAAACCTACTCTTGATAGCAGCCCACAAAGACTTGGCATCCTTGATTGTATGAAATCTCAATTGATACTCATCAGGAATAGCCAAAAGCATAATGCTTTTAGCTTTCCTTTCTTTTTGTCTTGCTAGTATAGCTTGAGCAGTCTTTAGAGGTACTTCAGTTTCAACACCATTATCATCTTTTGTTGTTTGCACAGGTTCATCACCATTCATGATTACTTGCCACAATGCATAATCAGTGTTTGTGAGGTACTGCTCCATCCTCATGCTCCAAAGGGTGTATTCACCTTTCTTGAGGATAGGTAGCTTTACAGAAGACACCACATGAGGAGATTCTACTGGTGCCATTTGAGGTGCAGATTCTTCACCAGACATCTTGTATTGTAGGTAGAGTTATAGATCTGGTTGAGTTCTTCTTATTCAGAGTTTCTCTACAAGCTTTGATACCACTTGTGAGTCCCAATGAATAGATGTTCTTAGCTTGTTAAGGCTTACTTAACTTGAATAGATTCAAACTAACTATATATGAACAATGATTATGAATACTACAAGTTATGCAGAATCTAACTTGTAATACTAAGAAGAACAATGTATACTAAACTTTGAATATATATTGATTGCAAGTATTCTTCCTAGGTTACAGAATAACTAACTATGAAAACCTGATATCACTTGATGTGAAAATTGATGTCTCTAACTATGCCATAGGGTTCCTTTTATAAACTTAAGGAAAACCTTAATGGGCTTACAAAACGCGTTAAGTGATCATGCATATCTATTCCTAATATAACTCATGCATATCACTTTAGCAATACTAACTATATAACTAATAGTACTAACTATTATACTAACAGTACTAACTATACTGGCAGTACTAACAATGTACTGGCAGTACTAATTAACTATAACTACCAGTACTAAGTGTAGAAGCTCTGAATCCCAACATAAACCTAAGGAAGAAGAGGACTGTCCAGAATACATTAACACCAACCCACCATCACCACCTGATCCATCAATTTCATTCATCACAGAAAAAGTATGTAAGATCAATTCATTCCTTTAATCATTAAACTTAGTTCCCCCATCATCTGACACACAATTTGTTTGCAAAAAATAAAATGATGGAGACATCATGTTTGTTGAATTGATCAAAAAGTATGATGATTCTAGTGAAGAAGAGTTAGGAGTGGGCGAAAATGCTGTAACAAGAGAGGAGATAAGAGTAGGGTACTTTGACAAATTTATAACTAGGAGCGAACTAGTATAGCATAAGTACCTGATGTGCGCCCTATTTCCATCCCTGTTCTTGAGAAACCCCATTATTGTAGGAGGAAATCCTTTAAACCTCAAAATACCATGTAACATAGGACATGTACATGTGGAGAAAGCTTACATAGATCTTAATTCCCCTATAAATATTATGACGTATGTAATACAATTGGATTACGAGGAAACAACTTGAACCTAGGGATGATCCTGAGGGTATTAGAGAAATAAGTAACTTCATTGGAAAAATTAAAGGGATGCATATCTTTGTAGGAAACTTCACCTGTGTTTTAGATTTCATGATCGTTGAGGATATCAGTTAAGTTATAGATCCTAGGCTATCACAAGTAGTACTAGGAAAACCTTTCGTTGAAATATCCAATATGACTCATGATCTATCATTAGGAATAGTGAAGTTCACAATTGGAGCCAATGAGATTGATTATAAGATGCCCTATAAAATAGAGCAATATAGTTTGCTGTCAGATTTGGAAAAAGAGCATACAAAATCAGTCTACTTGAGGAATGAGGAGGACAAGAAAAGAGGAGTAGACTACGTGATGAATAAGATATTAGGGTTCTATAAAGAATGTTTAGAGCTTGGACTTGAATACTTAACTGTGCTTGAATACTATGAAGGATGTAAAGTAAGTAACGAAGGAGGAGTCACGTAAGGACGTGTGACTCCGAGTATAGCTACAAGACTCGTTAAATAAAGAAAAGCGCTTATTGGGAGGCAACCTAATCTTTTATTTTCTTGCATTTTAGGAGTGTCGTGTGTTTTATTCTTTATCGTTTGTTTTATTGTGTTTGAATTAATTGTGATCATGCTTTGTTTTGTTTTTAACTTCATCTTAATTACAATCAAGGTATTTTAGATCAAATAAGTGTAGGAGAAAATATCTAATTTATAAGAACCATTTCAAGCATATAAAATAAACAATTTAGATTAATTTGTGTCTTGTGTCATGTTTGTTAGAGTCATATGTTTGTGCTAATAATTATCGTGGTTAATGCAGTATTTTTCTAAGAAATAACTACAAGGAATTGCGTGTAGAAATTTTTCCAAAAAAAACAAATGTGAATTTCTCACATTGTCTAGAGATGGTGTCAATATTTTTCCTGACGGCGTCAAGTCTCCAGACCTGTGAAAATTCAAATTTTTATTATTTTTGAAAAAATTGCTTTTGTATAATTTCTAGAAATTGTAATTTTATAAAATTTGCAGAAAGCCACAATTTTATTATAGCACAATCATCCTATCTTTATTGCTTTCATGGTGTCCAAACCCTAATAATATCATTGTATATTATTATCCCGCCGATTTTACGCTAGGTGTGTTGTTTCTTGTCTTTCATTTGAAGGTTATATTTGATGAACATAAGCTTTGGAGTTCTTAGGAGTTTCATATTGACGATTCTTGGATGACGATTTAACCAGCTTATCATTTGTTTCTTCTTCATTATTGAGCAAAACCAGGGGAGTACTAGTTTCTTTTCCCTTTTTCTTTCCCTTTATTCGTTTATTCGGGTACTTTTAAGAACATTGGGGAAAATGTTCAATTTAAGTGTAGGGAGAAATAAGCCTTAGAAACTATACATTTAATTGCATTTGTTTTGTCCTTAAAATAATATGTAATATACCGAAACATAGCGTAGAAGGTAATTTTGACACAAATTTAAAAAAATTTATGACACACACCAATGAAAACTGAGTATTATTAGCGTCTCATGGATAGGAATTATATTACTAGCACAAAAACCCTACCACTCTAAAAAAATTCCACCACAAAAATGTGGTTCGCCCCTAGATCTTTAGGAATTCAGGTATCCATCTTTGATACCTAAGATACTTTTTACCCTTAGCTTTCTCGAGTTAAGATATGAGCAATTGCATGTGTCGTGTTCATGGATTTGATCATGCATGTGTGATTTTGTCACCTTTTCTGGAGCATTGGTATCGGTTAAAAACCATATGAGTGTATCGGTAGTGTATTAAATTCTAGAACTTGCTTTTGTGATTAATCTCGAGACTGCTTAGTGAGATCGCTCGTGTGATTAGGATTTGCTAAATGATAAGAAGCACTAGGATTAACCTATGTTTTAAACATGTAATTGTTATTATGGTCACCTCGACCATATAACTATCTCCACACCCTTTCTTCGCACTCTTTTTTAGTGCAAGATACCCCTAGTACACTCCTCCGAGCCTATCCTTTTAGCGGTTCTTGTAATTTTCTGGTGAATTCCAGATTATTAATGAAGCGCATTGTTTACACCTTAAACCAAATGTTACTCCTAAATCGCCTTAGCCTTCCTTGTATGTACTCACTTTTAGTACATTATTGCAAAACTCAGTTAATTATTTGCTTGAGTACGTGGTTGCTAAGTCGAGTCTTGTGATTAGTGTATACAGTTTTGGGACGATTGAGATTCATGGTAGTTTTTATTTTATGGAGAAAATGGGAAAGAAAGTCAATTATTACCCCCATACGTGCTTAATACAATCCATGTTATGTTGATCCTCTTAATTCGGGTCAGTGGTTAGATTGTAATTATTATTTCTAAAACTCTAGTGTAGGGTTGTGATTATAAACCCCAAGTCATGTACTATTATATTTTAGCAAATGTCAAGGAAAAAGTGTACAAAAAAATGTATAAAAAAAGAAAAAGAATCGAAAAAATATATATATAAAAAAGAGAGAAAAAAGATATGTACGGGCTGCCATTTTGCTTATGTTCATGTATATATCAAGATAGTTAGTTGTAAAGTTTGTACATCTTAGTCCTAATGTGGTCGAGTCTTGGCTTAGCAACGCCATTACATGTATTCTTATATATTAACTCATCACCACCCTAAATCCACCCAAATATATCCCATCTGTTTCCATTTCCGTTTAACTTACATCCATACACCACAACCCTTTAAAGACCTCTTTGATAGTAATTTCTAGGTGTTTACGCCACATCGGTGGAGTTTTTTGATCCTTTATCAAGCCTATGGTATTTTGTATGCTACGACAGGTAATGAGTGTTAATTTTCCATTTCCTATTATGTTATAATTCATTATACACCCAAGTGAAAGAGAGAATCCAAACACTTATTGTGAGGAGCTAGTATATAATTTCCGTCCTTTTAATTATGAGGTCTAATTAGTTATGTCGTAAGTTGTCTTTAAAAAGTAAGTTCAATAACCCTGGTATTGCTATTGTCTAGGTAGAAAAGCCCATTTGCTTGAGGACACGCAAATCACAAGTGTAGGGGTATTTGATGAGGTGTCATTTTATACACTTTTTCGAGGTCATTTAACCACCTTAAATCATGCAAATATGCCCAAAATACGTGCTTAATCATTTCTTTTTGTGTTTTTAGCATTTTGGAAGGTCGTGGAGGATATACAAGCGACCTAGACTCATTTAGGGAAGAAACGAGATAAGATTGTAGCTTTACAAAGAAGTGGTTTCAAGAATTGCTCACATAGCCTGGAGACGGCATCGCAATATCCTAGCGACGCCGTCAGATCATACAAGAGACGACGTCAGAACGTAACCAACTCAAAATAAACCCTAGAAGATTCGGCGAAGCGACGACGTCAGAAAACGTGCGACGCTGTCGCGGCCTATTTCCTATATATACTAACTCTTTTTAGGGTTTTAGTGTGCAACTTTTTGGAGACGAATCCTAATTATTTTAAGTCGAGTGTAGCAAATTTTAGGACGTTTTTAGGTTATCAAAACCCTATTGTATCAGCCTTGAATCTATGTTTTAAGGAAGTGAAGTCTTCTATCTTTTATCATTCAATATGTCTATGTGTTGTGTGATTGATTCTTGTTCTTTGCTTCCTTTTAGTATTCTAGGCTAGATCCATTAGTATTTACTGATGACTGCATGAAACTTAGATTGTAAATCCTTTTAATATTGCTTCTTGTGATGGATTAGGCTCTAGAAAACTGGCTATAAAATATTACATTAGCATAGACGTCTAGGGAAACGCGAGTGTGTAGAAAGGATACCATTGGTAATAGTCTTCACACTATCTTACCACTAATATGGTTGATCCCTCTTAAGTGTTTTAATGCATGTAATGTACTTTTAGGGGCCTTGTAATAGCATTCATACTACCTTACATGTACGTTGCCTTAGAGAAATATTATATGGACGGCGAATACATGAAATCTGTTCATGACTTAGGAAATAGTTACACAGATCATCACAAGTGTGACAATGCAATATAATTACGAGAAGCAAACTAAGGAGTACTACATGATTAAGTAATTACATTCGTTTACCATATAAGAGTTCACCAAAGTAGTTTATATTAAATATTAGTTTAATTAGTTAAAACCAAACCACCTCTAAAACTAGAATTTTACCTACTTTCTATAAAATATAAAAATACGAAAATAATCTTATTTCAACCTTTTAGATCTCTGTTAGATTTAGTTCAATCCTTCACACTCTATTCCCCTAGAGAACAATAACAACCCCCGAGTCTTACCTTACTACACTACAACGGTTAGACACTCTACCTAGGGGATTGTAAAACTCTTTACGAGGTCGCAAGACCTGCATCAACTACTAGAGACATAAAACATCAAGTAATATATATCTTCTTACGACCTCGTACCTTGATATCCAAATTATCACAAATAGACTGGATTTTGTTAGAAATTTCATGGCCTTTATAAAAGTCATCATGATATGGGTCATACTCATGATCAACATCACCATAGGTTTCTCTCCATTATTCAAGCAAGCTATTAGTACCATACACAGCCCTCGATGGGTTTGAAGCCAAGAATCTTGCCATATCATTATCAACAGATTCAACCTCATCATCACTATCACGATCACTTGTATAATCAGTCCTTTTCACAAGTTTATCCTCGTCATCCAAAAGCACACATTTCCAATCCAACAGCCATTGTTCAACTAGATTAATATTTTCAAAGGGGTAGAGCTTTGTCCTTCTTTTTTTACACTAGACATAACAATTCTATCCCCCGAATCAACATCCGCAGCAATCGAGCTATTAGCATTCAAAAACTCAAAAGAGTTACTAAGGGAAAATGTACCATTACCTGATGTCGAAGCATTCGTCTGAATTGTCTTCTTATAAGAATTACCTGGTATCGAGACCTTCTTCATATTAGCAGGAGGATCAATTTTAGGGCTCGCCTCTCTAGTCGGTTTAAGGCGATATCTTGGCATTTGCTTCATCGAGATTGGTCTAAAATTTTTGGTGCCTCCATTATTTCTACTTGATTTCTTATTTTTTACCTTAATAAAACCATCATCATCCGCCCCAGATGATCCACCCTTGCCTTAATCGACCATATTCACTACTCATTTCGGAGCTTTTGGACACTCATCAACTGAGTGACCAAATACTATGCACGTACTGCAACGAGGAGGTTCCCACTCATATTCGACATGAATGGTTTCTTTCGTATAACCAGAACCCTCAATATTTGGAACCACTATAACCAAATTATCGCTAAAACCATTACAAGCATCAATTTTAATTAATATTCTTGCATATTGCACTATGGACAGACACAAGCAGAAATCACAAAAGTGTTCAGGCAAGGGTTAGACACCATTTATGAGGTGTCATTATCTAGTACATAGCACTCAACTTCGCGTGCTGACACATATTGACACCCTTACCGATCACTGCACTATATAAGACCCAAACAATATCGTGCTTAATGGGGCTGCTTATATACTAGGTGTAATAGTAGAGCACAGGACAGGAGGTTAGGCCGAGAGAACCATGGAGGATATGACAATAGAGGATTCCCAGTCTTGTATGTCGTATCGATCGTCTAATCGCTCTAGACTACGAACGATTAAAATTAACATTGTCTCACAGACAGATATGATCACCAATCACGAGAATCGTTGAGAGTTACAACCGTTAGTTTGCTATACACTGCTCATATGTGATGGGAGCTACTCACTTGGATGAGGTGCGTTCGTAGAAGTGACATTAAGGACACGACAGTTATCTCATGGGGTAACTTCCAAATCGTGTAAGGAGTCTACCTTCATCTAAAACAATGCATCTCTACTTTCATAAGGAATACACATGTTTTCACACCAGTTCTCTACATATTCATGTGAGAGGAGGGAGTGGAGAGTATGTTAAAGCGCGATATCTTCTTTAAGGACAGATTGGCGCAACGACACGTAGGATGTGAGGGAATTGAGAGACGACCATTGATTTAGGTTCTGTCATCTGGGAGAGGAGAGTCTGAATTAGGGGGTTCGTATAAGTATCTTGTCTCTCTGAATATGACATACGGGGCACGTAATCTTAAGTTGGGAGGATATGGATGACACAACTGAGGTTGATGGAATACTGTAGGCTCCTATTGAGGTACTGTATTTAGTGGTGAGCCATGAAGAGTAGGATACATATTATACACTCTCGGGATAGGAAGTCGCTGATTTTTGGACGTTGTGGGGGATATGAGGTAGGTCTGTCGGGAGATTTCACGCTTATGATACCAGGGGTGCATGGATTTTTGGCGTCGACACATGGTGTAGGGGTGGGAGGGGTGGGAGAGCGGATGCGAAGTGAGACATGTGGCATCGGGGTGTTGGTACGTGGAGATAGTTAGACATTTTAGTAGGGCATTGGTATTCAGGAGGTGGGTCTATTGGCTGAGTTTAACGGTTGTGGGGGGATCTCTGTAATGGGTTGTGTCGATGAGAGAGTGTGTGTAGAGAGAGGGAGGTGAGTGTGATTAGTGGTGAGGAGAATCTGTTTATAGGGACTATGTTATCTATTGTGATGTATTGGATCTGCGATGTTGTATCAGGTAAGTTGTGTGTTAGGACTGTTGAGGATGTGACTTTGAATAGTAACTCTGGATGCGCTTTGAGGATGTTGCAATAGTGCATACACACAGGGTAACAAGGCTAATTCTGTATGTAGGGGTTGGTTATGACTCATAGAGTTGAGGGGGGGCACTTTTGGACAGGTTTGTATGGAAGGGAGGTCAGTAGACCATGACAGGTCTTAGTGGACACTGCATACACATTTCACCTCTCATACGATAATAGTACACGGTTACAAGTGGTCTAAGAGAGTGTATGTTATACAGTGTCGTTTAGTAGAGGGGGTTAGGGTGTTCTAGTATGAGCAGTTGGTACTAGTTTGTCACACACAGATGTGACATTGAAGGTTGTTCTGTATGATGGTCAACGTATATTATGGAGCGAGATACACTACGATGTGTGGGATGTATTAGAGAGGAACTGTACATGTATTACGAGGGGGGGGGGGAAGATGTTCTAGTACAGAGTATTTTGGGTGGGTAGTGAATATGTGAGTGAGAGGTAGGAGCGAGTGGTATGCGTAGAGACGTGTGTGAGAGGCAAGCTATTGGGTTTTATTTGGGGTATAGGCACAACAATTGTCGGAGGAGATGTCTTGTTGTTAGTGAGAGAGGGGATAGGCTTAGTTGGTGGACTAGTTAATTTCTAACGACATTGAGATTAGACTATGTGTGATGATGCTGTTAGTCATTCGACAGGTCATTTGATTGTCTCTGTTAGATTAAGCGTAGGCACGTTTTTGATGGGATAGTCGATACTATAGGGATCTCTTAACGCGAGAGTGAGAGGGTTGTGAGAGATTGTGGGCGGCTAACAGTTTGACACGTTTCTCTGCTCTCATATAGACGTGAGAGAAGCGACATTGATATATATCTAGATCTAGATTTGTTATTAGAACTCATCAGCACAGCGGTAATCAATATCTATCACGATATTAGTAAGTCTATTATGTATGTTCATATAATTCACGTGCTGGTAATTGGTAGTATTCTTAAGAGAATGTCGCGTCATGGGAGATTGTAATGATGATATTCACTCTCTGTGTCTTATAGCAGTTTTAAGCACGATAACTTATGTGACGTGTAGTCAGGTTCAGATAAGTCGGACAGTGTTAATCCAGGACACTCATGAATTTTGTGATCAATACATTACTGTATGTATAACGGAGTGGAGTAGGCCTGAAGGTGGTATCTCGGCGACACACCTGAGAACTTGGATGCTCTATGTATTTAGGTGCAATCTACTATATGGTAGATGGTGCTGGTCAGACAGAAACTATATGGAGACACACACGGTTATATGTGAACTCATGACAGGATCAGCCAGAGAATGGCGTGGATCATTACGGATGAGTCTCTTGGTTGTCTAGATGTACAGATCTGGCAAAGGTTCTATAGCGAGGAGTAGAGGAGTGACCTTTAGCACATAGGGACATATGATTGTGCAGGTGATCGGACAATTACATTTGGATTACAAAGATATTTCATATAGTGATATATGATCTCAGGAGTGGTGAGTATTAGTACAGATGTGGGGGTGATATGAGATAGAGATCAGGAGGGAGTACGAGCACGCAGATGAGATGAATCATGTTTTTTGATATACTAGAGGCACATCATCAATCTTAACAAGATATGCAGATCTCATACTCTCATAGGATTAAGAAACGCTGGGGTGAGATGTATTTGTGTGGGGAGTCTGATCTGACATGGGGGGGGAACATATTAGGGAGGGGAGGTATAGTCACTCTTTACTGTCAATACATTTATCAAGTACTGGAAAACTTTGAGAATCTTCTAGACTAAAGGTTCATGAGCGGCAGTGGACGGTGAGTGTAGACATCGCGAACTCTTTCTATTACTACATATCTACTACTTGGTGGGACGGGTGCGATAGGTGTGGTATCTCTCTCATATCACTCTCTATTATTAATTATTTTGATAGGAGCTTTGGTGTTGGGGATGGGGGGGGTATTCGATTGTGAAGTAATTTTAATTTATTGTATGATAAGTGTATAGATTTTTGTATATGGGGAGTGGTCTGTTTGGTCTTTGGAAAAAGGTATTAAGAAGTTCTATAGGATGGGGTGGGATTGTTGGGGGTATGGGTGTGGTATATAGTTGAGAGAGTGTGGTTTTATAATGTTTTATGTGTGTTGTATAATTGCTAGAATTGAGTCTTATATATGGGCGTGGTGAGAGTGAGGTTTGGGTGAAGTGCTAAGTAGTGATAAAAGGGATGGGAATGTATTGATTTGGCATGTGGAGGTATGGTGTGAGTTAGTCAATATTGATGGGATTGTGTATAAGAGCCTAAAATACAATTTTGTTATAATATATAAAGTTGACTTGAGGAGGGTTCGCTAGAGAGTAGTAATACTTGTATGAATGAGTGACCAGACACGATTAGAAAGATGAAGGTATGGTGCTTGGGTGGTGGATTCTGCTGGTGTATGAAGATACAATTGACGTAGAGTCTAAAATACCACACCCAGACATATTCTGTTACTTATCACACTTTATTGGACCTTGTACAAGGGGTATTGCTTTCTCTCAGGAGTAACCTACGCAATATGACGGTTAGGAAATTCGAAAAAATGCGATTTAATGGAAGTAGGTATGTAAAAGAGAGATTTGTGCAATGGGTTATGTTATCTATCAAATATCTTACAAGTGGAAAAAGAAGTGTAAACGAACTAATTAGGGAAACTGAATGCGAGTTATCTAGTATGTGATTATATATTCCTCCGCGAGCCATGCTAAAACTAAGAGCTGGAGCGTTTAGAAACTATAGAGCCTAAGGGAGTCTAAGTTGGATGAGTTGGACATAAGTATTTAGGTTAAAAAGAATCGATTGAGCCAAGGGATAATAATTACTTAAAAAACTAGTATGATGTTCTATCGTCTTACTCATAGGAGTGGTTGCGACAGTTGATCTTTGATTCTCAAAGGATATGGTGTTTATCTAGCACATTGTGTAGTAATCGCGCTTGGTAGAGAGGAATGGCGATGGTAAAAGGATGATCTAGTGCGAAAGTATGCGAATGACGTTATAGTCTGTCTATCTTTAGTTCTAAGTATGAGACTCATGCAGTAGAACTATACTTAGTTGAAATTCGTCCTACTCATGTATAGGCACTGGTTGATTTGGCTGATAGGGGTGAAAGTGCGACGCACAAAAGAAATTGTTCGTCGTACTTGGTGATTAAAGGCGAAGGGGAATTTAATGTTCATACTAGCGTATAGAGGAATCATTTCGAGTACAAAATATTTAACAAGAATACTACACTCTTACAGAAAAGGTATGTCAGGTTCCCCTAACTTTGTAAGCGAGATCTAATAAGTTCTCCTACTGAGGTCAGGGTATGTAGTGTTCCAACCTAAGCATAAGGTATTCTCACATCAATGAATAAGTTTCCGTCAATGCATAGTTAAACTTAGGGACGAGCAGACCCTCAAACTATAGGATCCAAGCTATAGAACAATGTACATCTAGCTTATAATACTCACTCGACATCAGTCTCTTTAATGGTTCTTTGGAATATTCCTGGATCTTAGTTGAATGTCGATGCATCCGCGAATTTCTTCTTCTAAGAATTAACTGGTATCAGAGACCATTCCTTCATAGTAGCCAGAGATCAAATTTAGGGCCGCTCTCTCTAATCGGTTTATGCATTCTTGGCATTTGCTTCATCGAAGATTGGTCTAAATTTTTGTGCCCTCCATTATTTCTACTTGATTTCTTATTTTTAACCTTAATAAAACCATCATCATCCGCCCCAGATGATCTACCCTTGCCTTAATCGACCCTATTCACTACTCATTTCATAGCTTTTGGACACTCATCAACTGAGTGACCAAATACTATGCACGTACTGCAACGAGGAGGTTCCCACTCATATTCGACATGAATGGTTTCTTTCGTATAACCAGAACCCTCAATATTTGGAACCACTATAACCAAATTATCGCTAAAACCATTACAAGCATCAATTTTAATTAATATTCTTGCATAATTGCTCCTACCCCACGATTCTAGACACATGGAATTAGTAAATGAGTCAGCATCATTGGGGTTCGAGGCGATCAAGCTTAACCCATCTGATGTATACGCAACCAACAGGACATCATGAAACTTCACCCAAACTACAACACAAGACAATTCCTCTTTAAGAAGACTCACAGAGAGGGGCCATTTATTTAGAAATATAGGGACTTTAATAATCATTCATAGACCATCTTCAAGCACCGAATCAACATCCTCATTAGATGAGAACTTAAAAAAGAAAAATCCTTTCACCAATGTTACATTCTCTAAGCCATACTTTGTTCAATTGCTTCGAACAAACCATTCAACGACAGGGAAAGCAAGTCTTTTACTAATAAAGTAACCATAAAGTGAATTTTTCATTGTATCATTTACCTCATGAACTGAAGCTAACGGTAGCTAAATGTCAAAATCAACATCATTTGACACATTCATGTCAAGTTTACAAAGATTAGCCTTACTCATAGGTGTAGGGCTAAGCTTATTAGCATAAGAAGTTGGAACTTCCTTCATAACATCATCAATACCAGCCTCATTAGGTGTTGGGGAGATAGTAATCAGGAACGACCCCGTATTACTAGGATTATTACTACTAAATTGTCCTATACCCTCACCCATTAATGAAGTCCCATCTTTAAGATCTCCCTCCTGAACATGAATAGTACCTGTAACATCTACGAATGGCGAAAACCCAGAGACCAAACCAAAACCACACGAACCTGTAGTGTTATCCACACCATTAGTGTTGTTCTTCTTCTTACCAGTAGCTTGTACACCATGCTTATTATTCTTCTTTCCACCTCCTCCCGGATCCAAGAACCCCGCTTTCATATTCAACACATGCACTCAGAAATTAACCACAATAGAGAATCAAACAAGTATGTCTTGTTAATAAAAAACAACCTATAAAACTCGGATGATCTTGTAGATCTTATGGCAGCATCACAATAGTTACATAATCACTACACCATACAAAAAACCACAAAAACAGCCTTAGCAGAAGGATGAGAGCTATCGCAGCAAATAACACCCACTACCAGAGGACCGATTGAGCGGAAGAAAACCCTAGTAAGCGATTAGGAAGAAAAGTGAACCCTAAAATCAAAACCTTAAGGAAAAAACAAATACAAATTAACAGATGAGGCATAAAGAAAAGATTAGAACAAAAGTTTAAATCTTACTCCATACCAGAATCTATGATTTGCATGTGTTTGTCGATCAGGAATAATTTAGGGTTTATAGAAGTAGTGTCTTCAAAATCACCAGACAAGGGGGAGGGGTCTTTTTGTGTATGAATTCAAGATTATTGTTGTCTCACTCCACATTTTATAACAAAAGTCAAACCCCAAATCTGTTAAAAAAACACACCAAACTCATACCCGACTATCCATTTCGCTTTTTTCTCTCAATAAACAAGAATCAAAAATTCAAAAACCTCAATTACACTATTGAATCAATGATTAAGAAGAATCAAAGTTTCAAAATCAACTAAAATGGTGGTTGTCTGATTGGTAGTAATCTATACACGTATTAATTAAATATAAAATTATATAAAATTACCAAACTACCCTTGAGGACAAAGGAAGAAATGAAAATTCTCACAATTATATATAATAATACATATATTTACCGGTAAGTGATTACCGGGTCGTATTCCTCGAAGATTTATGAAATTGAGACCACGTTTGTTATTTGGACAATGATTTGAAATGGTTCAAAGATGATTTGTTTTCTAAAATCCTAAAAGTAAG